>SJYV01023101.1:0-19884 GCA_006410875.1 Neotragus pygmaeus
GTTGTCTACAGGTACCCAGGAGCACAGAATGATCGAAGCAACATGGGGGCAGAAGTAGGGATGAGGATCAGAGGGGACAAAGGCTGCAGGTGACAAAGGACAAGCAGAAGGGCAGAATCCCCAGGACAGGAGCATTGCGAGCTCAGGGAGGGCTCTTAGGCACCTTTCGACACCCAGATGGACTCTCAGGTTAAGGTTGTTAAGAGTGATCGTGAAAGGCTAGAGAACTTGGAGATGCTCAGGTCTTAAATGCATGGGATATTCAGGCAGATGGTCAGGCAATCATTCAACATTATGGTTTACAAGTATTTCTGATGATGTAGAGAGATGTCAGGGAGAGAATGTGGAGTGAAAAAAAGGAACAAAAAATTGTAGTACAATATGACTTCAATTGCTTTAAAAAAAAAAAAAGACTAGAAGGAAATACACCAAACATTATTATCAGTGAATGTCACCTGGGTGGAAACCTGGAAGAAGAGCCCTGGTTTTCTAGTCAGAGAAGTTCAAAGGACCGCCACGATTGAGTCAGGGATGGAAGAAATAGAAGTTTACCAGGAAGTGGAAGAGTATGGCGAAGGCCAAGGATGTGAGAAGTCTAACATGCTGGGTCACAGATGCTGGTCAAGATCAGATCTCTGTGACTTCTCAGAGACCTCTAGGCACTGAATGAAGAATCTATTTATAGAGAGTTAGAAAAAGGGGAGAGCAGTTAGAAGTTGATGACAGACATACAAGAGAGGTAACAAGGGTCTGCCCTCCTATGAGGCATTGGAAAGAGAGGGAGCAGAGAACTCAGGAGATATCAAGGAGGTATGTGGACAAAAAATGTTGCCTGCCGTTCCAATATACAAGGAATGTTGCTCACCCTTAAGCCATCAGTCACTGCAGCATCCTGCCCCCCTCCATGATATGCCCTGAGGGGATTCAGGATGGAGAAAAATAGGACCTAGATAGTTAAGAAGCATAAATGAGAAATAATTTCACCGACCCCAGAAGCTTGTATCTTCCCATACAAAGAATAGCTCTATAATCATTAACTTGAAAAGATGTCTGAGGATTTTTTTTTCTGATTATCAGCAATCTTTTGGTATTCAATTATGTATTTTTTTTCTGACAAAAACTCCTATTTATCCTGGCTCCTCCCTTTTGTCTTCAGAGCAGTTCCTCAGAGAGCTTGAGAGGCTGTCTCCTTGACTATAATCCTCAGTGGTGATGGTGCTTAGTCACTCCATCATGTCCAACTCTTTGCAACCCCATGGACTGTAGCCATGGACAGAGGGTGAGATGGTTGGATGGCATCACCAACACAATGGATATGAGTTTGAGCAAACACTGGAAGTTGGCGATGGACAGGAAAGCCTGGCGTGCTGCAGTCCATGGGATCACAAAGAGTTGGACACGACTGAGTGACTGAACTGAACTGGACTGTAGCCCACCAGGCTCCTCTGTCTATGGGATTTCCCAGGCAAGAATACTGGAGTGGGTTGCCATTTCCTTCTCCAGGGGATGTTCCTGACCCAGGGATTGAACCTGAGTCTCCTGTGCTTCCTGCATTGGTAGGCAGAATCTTTACCACTGGGTCACCTGGGAAATCCTCAGTAAGGTCCCAAATAAAACATAACTCACAACCTTTAGGTTTCAGGTTGTGCATTCTTCAGCTGATAGGTCTAACAAATTGGTAAACAAATTGTTATGTGGGTGAGGGGAGGGTGGCCTGAAGGTGGACTCCCAAGTCTCTGTGAGGGTTCCAACCCTTGGTTGGAAGCGGGAGGTCTGACTCGAGGCACAGCTGATGCAGGGCCACACCAAGAGAAGGCAGAAGCAATGCTCACATTCTTACAGCTTCAGTAGCAATGAAGAAACAGAGTTCCTCCCAACACCACCGGTGAAAGACTCTGATTGGCTAGCTTAGGTCATGTGTATACCCTCTATGGCCAAGCAGACTGGATCTATTACCCAAAGAGAGAGAAAAAGGGGTGCAGAGAGGATAAAACTAATAATCACCATATATTCTCTGAACTCAACAACTAGAATTACGGTGAAGTCTCCCCTCTCTGCCCCTCTACAGCCTACAAAGAGGCTGTGCTGCACTAAAGAACATTTCCCTCTCCACATATCTGTCTCCAGGAGCAGCGGTGGGGAGGATCCGGGCTGTCTGAGACATAGGTTGGGCCCCAGCATGGAGCACAGCATCTGGCATGTCAGCAGGGCCTTGGCAAATGCTGGCTGTGTGGATGGCTTACATTTGAAGTGCTCCTTGCGCTTTACAAAGTGCTTTTCATATGTTACATCACTGAAGCCACACTACTGACCTGTAGGGGGGTGGGGGGTTTATGGGCCTCCACTGGATAGGTGGGGAAGCTGAGATGCTAAGAAAGGGGAGTGGCCAGTATAAATGGCCATATATGTATATGTATATGACAGGGCTGGGGTGTGGTCTTGGACATTCTGCTGTCAAGATATTGGTATCCAATTCCAGTTCCTTGTTNGGGCCTCCACTGGATAGGTGGGGAAGCTGAGATGCTAAGAAAGGGGAGTGGCCAGTATAAATGGCCATATATGTATATGTATATGACAGGGCTGGGGTGTGGTCTTGGACATTCTGCTGTCAAGATATTGGTATCCAATTCCAGTTCCTTGTTCTGAGCCTGCACGCCTCTGGCTGCAGTTTCCTCACCTGCATGGAGTAGAGGTTGGACTAGAAGGACTCAGCCATAGCATTCTGTCAGTGGCTGTCTGGAGCTCCCCCGCCCTCCCTCACACCACCCTGCAGCAGCTGCCTCACACCTGGGATCTGCCCCTAGGAGGATAAATGATGCTTGGGAGCAGGGGCAGGGAGAGGTGACAGTGCTGGCCAGGCCCCAGTGGAGGCTGAGCAGTTAGAGGACTCATTAGATGTTAATGAACTGCAATTGAGTGTATTGATTACCTCTCAAATCATTTCCTCCTAATTTATTCCTCCAGGGTCAGCAGGCCCTTGGTTTCCCTAGGCTTTCTGCCCACCTTCTTAACCAAACAGTTAAAGGCTTCAGGTGGGGATGCCAGGCTCAAGGGGTTGAAGGGGGCAGCAGAAGGGGGAACACTAAGATCTGGGCCCCGCTTCTGCCTCGCTGCTCACTTCGCCCCCATTTCTCACCTGGTCAGGACCAGTTTCCTCCTAGCAGTACTGTCCACAGGGCCCCACGCTCAGGGCCATGCTCTGTGGTTTCTGCTTCCAAACTCTTCATTTTTGTTAAGAGGTCCTGCATTTTTATTTTGCAATGGGGCCTTGCAAATCATATAGCATATAGTCACGAGCAGAGGACTAAATGGTTGGATGGCATCACCGATTCAACAGACATGAACTTGGGCAGACTCCAGGGGATGGTGCAGGGTGGAGGAGCCTAGCATGCTGTAGTCCATGAGGCTGCAAAGAGTTGGACACGACTTAGCTGCTGAACAACAACAACATAGGACTGAATGCAGTCAGGTAACTGGCACCCACTAGAGCGTGCCCAATGGCGGTCCTGGCTATCAGGTCCTTTTTAAGCCAATGGAGTTTGGTCCCTTGGATTGATGCCCAGAGATGGGAATACACTTGCCCAAAGTCACATAGCCCAGCTAGTCAGGGGCAGTGTGAGGACTAGAACACAGACTGCTTTTAATTTTTCTCTTCTATAGACTCACTCCAGATCTCAAGATCCCCCAAGCTTCTCCAGAACAAGTCTTTGGACTAGATCGCTTCTGTCACCCTTATTTGACCAATGATCTTGTAAATGCTCATGCTGGAAATCTTTGATGAGCTTCAGCCCTCCCACCACCACTCCCATTGGATGAGACAGGCTCTTTCTGGCTTCCCTCCTAGGTGCCTATGTTTGCTTACCTCCAGTGTCAGAGAGCTCAGTACCTTACATGACAGACCACTGTTAGACAACTATAAGTTTTAGGAAAGCACTTTAAGAAAAGCATATAACAGTTTACCTCCTTATAGTATTTTCCCTTTGGTACTAGTTAGCCTCTTGAGAAACACCTAGAATTAAGTCAGCACCATCTCCTCTCAACATCCCCAAGTTGTAAGCCAGCAGAGCAGCTTTTCCAAAGATGGGGAGTAGTGGAGGCAATCTGTCTGTCTTGGGCTCCATTAGCCCACGTCATCAGAGTGTCCAATGTGGAGGCATAGAAAGGGGCATCACTGTTGAGATCATTTGGTTTGTGGGAGAGCTTCTGGCCAGGAGCCAGTGCCCTTGGATGTGTGGAGTACGGTAAGCTATGGGGCTGTGAGATTTCTCAGTTCCCCCACCCTTCTGTGAAGTCTGCCTGGGTTTGTCACAAAAATGACACAGAAGGAATGGAAACTAGGGCACTGGAGGGCCCTGGAGGCCTCAAAAGTGTTTTTAGGGAGAAGGACGCATCCGTGCTGCCTCTCTTTCCCAATGGATGGAGAGCCTATGTGCTGGAGCTGCACCAGGAGGCCTCCAGTGGCTCTGCTCTTGGAAGGGCTGCCTGACTGTGAGGTGTGGGTTGCATCTGAGTAGGTGCCATAGATAGTTCTCTGGCCCCGTGTGTTCCAACTTGGCTGCTCATTAAACCATCTGGGAGCTGTTTAAAAGCACCTGTTCAGTCACATCTCCAGAGACTTAAGTTTTATCAGTTTGAGATGTAGTCCAGGCATCAGCATTTTGAAACAGTTCCCCTGTGAGTCTAATGTGCAGCTGAGGCTGGGAACTATTCACCTAAAGCAGTTTCTCCAACTTTAATGTAAAGACAATTTAGGGATCTCCGTTGAATGAGGATTCAGATTCAGTAGGTCTGGGGTGGGGCCTGGGAAAGCTTCCAGGGAATGTCCCTGTTGCCCACTCCAGATAGCACTCTGAGATGTGTCTAAAACAAGAGCTCCCCTGGATGTCTCTGAAGTCTGGGATTCGGAAGAGTGGGGCCTGAAGCTTGGAGATGGTCTTGACCTCTGAGGATGCTGGAAGCCTTTGTGGTATGAGAAGCTAGGCCCAGCTCATCTAGACAAGTTTTAGGTTTGGTCCCAAGCCAGCAGTAAGGGCCAAGTAAGAGGATACTTATCGTCAGCACAGGAAGGTCTGTGAGCCAGTCCTTTGGCATTCAGAATTTGCATCTAGAAGCCAAAAACAGCTTCCAGTCTTCTCATTCATTGATCCAAGGAGCCTAGGCATGCGCTGGTCCACTCTCCCTTCCAATGGTCAGCACCACTGGAACCCTAGATCCTCTGCCTCCCTTAGGAGAGAAGTGCCTTTGAGCCTCCTTCAACCCCCTAAACCTGGCCCCCAAGTCAGGCCTCTGGTGGCACTGAGTGGCACAGGGCCCAGATGTACCTTGCTTTGCTCTCTTGGGCTGTCACTCTTCCCAGGGGCCAATTAAACCAGCGTTTTGTCCCTGGGCAGCGGGGGCAGGAATCCCTGGCACTCTTCCGCTCCACACTCCGTTTCTTCATCAGCTGTCTCCAAACAGCCCACGTAAAGTTGGCATTTCATGTTCAATATTCTTGATGAAAGTGGAACATCAGAACCTCAGCAGGGTGGACACAGGGAGACTAAGTGAGGCTCTGGCAGAAGGAGCTATCTTCTCTGAGCAAGGAATCAACAAAGCTCCTTTTGCAAGGCTGTCTTGTATTATTATTGTCATTATTTTTGTTGTTGTTGTTGTTATTTTCTTCCATTGCATCTAAGTACAAATAATAAGTCGTGTCTTGCTTTCTTACATATATTTCATCATCTTCTCGCTGATAGCAATCTTTGCTTCTTGTTATAATAAATATTGATTGGCACTGTTAGGAGGCATTAAGGCTTTAAGCTTCTGGCTGCCTACTTCCTGGCTCACAACATAGGTGTTAGGGAAGAAGATTGTATTATCTCCTCACACACCTGTTTTGCCATTCACCTCACTCCTGCAGCAAAACTTGGGCTATTAATGCCATGGGGAATTGGCTTTCCTATAATTTCACTTTCTCTCTCTACTTTTCTTAGGGCTCCAGAGAAAAACAGTTTTCTGGTCCGCCAGCCCTGGGCTGTTATCCACACAACTCCTTAGGGCCCAGGTGAAGAGAAGATATGCATGATCCTCCACTCACGTGTTCATTCATTCTTTTGTTCTGTCATCAAACATTTGTCAAGCACCTACTGTGGGACCAGCCCATGGCTGGGGCCATAAATGCAGAGCTCCCTGGCCTATCAGGGCTCCTGTTCTGGTGGGGGAATGATCCCATTACAGACACATCAGCATGATAGCAGGAAGGCAGAGGCACCACGGAGTGGTGCAGCAGAGGTAAGAGAGATATCAACTTCCTGGAGAGGACGCTATTGAGCCTCAATCTTAAAGCTCACATAGGATTGAAATGTCATTGTGTCCCTATTAAATGTTCCTTCAAGACCAATCTGAGGCTCTCAAGAAATGAATGGTCCCGAGAGGGGAAGACATGTGCCCAGAGCACTATCCACTTCTGGTTTGACTCCTGGCCCTGCGATTGACCCACCGTGTGACCTGCGACAGGCTGCAATCCCTCTCTGACCTCTGAAAAGTGAAAGTGTTAGTCACTCAGTAGTATCTGACTCTTTTAAACTCCATGGATGCAGCCCATCAGGCTCTTCTGTCGATGGAATTCTCCAGGCAAGAATACTGGAGTGGGTTACCATTCCCTTCTCCAGGGGATCTTCCCAACCAAGGGATAGAACCTGGGTCTCCTGCATTGCAGGCAGATGCTTTACTGTCTGAGCCACCAGGGAATGACATATCAGCCCCACCACCTCTTAGAACTAGGCATATCCACATCCCTCCACCAAGGGCAGGTCCTCCAAGAGGTAGGAAGCACCACGGAGTGGCTTCTCTCCTGGGTGGAAGACGTCTGTGACAGTGGCTCTGTCCTGGTGCAGAGAGGGACAGATCCTTGCTCTCAGAGGGTTTCAACACTGATCGGAAGAAAGGAGTGAGGAGACAGCAACTCTGACCTCCAAAGAAAATCCAGGCCTGCCAGCATTGGGCCCTTGGCAAAAGTAGGAGGAGAAAAGAAAGAGCATTCATGGAGACAAGCAAAATGGAAGGCATATCCACATGCATGATGGCATTAACTCTCTAAGCTACCTCTGTGAAGCAGAAGGAAGCACACCCAATTTGCCAGTGAGGAGCCTGCCGTGTAGCTGGGTTTGGATAACACAGCAGCGTGCAATGCAATGGGGACAGGCTTGAGCTCTGGCTCAGACTTCAGCTGGGTTTGAAACCTGGCTCCACATCTTATTAGCTGGGAGTCCTTGGACCAGTTCTTCAACCTCCACTTTCCTTGACTCTAAAATGGACATCATAATACTGCCAACCATGCTGAGTATTAAATGAGATAATATATGAAAATAACTTGGCTGGCACATAGAAAGTGTTCAAAAATCACTGTAACTACTGCCTGAGGTCACAGGGTCACTGCACGGCAGGGCTACAATTGAACCTGAGGCTGATACCGAAGTCAGTGTCCTGTGTGGGGCTCTGGATCCTCATGTCCCTGCTTGCTCACTGAAACCACCACTCTAACTTTTCTTTTGAGCTCGGCTGAGTGAAGCAGCAGTTAGGGACTCCTTCTGCCTGGTGGACTACTGAAACTGGATGCTAGACTTTCACGAAACTGGATGCTAGACTTCAACGCAGAGCCATAAATGCTGGAAGGAAGGAAGCACAGCAGGGCTAGAGGTGATGGACATTTCTGGGAAGAGAAGGGCAGCTATTTCAGAGACTGCTCTCAGGATTACCATCTAACATCCACTCTCCACCTCTTCTCTAGTGACAATGCCTCAATGTTATCCATGGTGGCAATGCCTCACCAGAAGACTATGTTTTCTAGCTTCTCATGTAAAGTGTGACTAAATTCTAATCAATGAAATAGAAAATGAATGTGGGACTTCTAAAGAGGCTGCTTGGAAGCTGATTCAGCTAGGATGCGTGCCCTTGTCCCTTTCTGTTATCTAGAATGGTGATATGATAACTGCAGCTCCAGCAGCCATTTTGAACCCTGATGAGACCTGAAAAATTAAGCTGGTGGTAGGATGTTAGAACAGAAAGCTGGAAGGACTCAACGTCCTTGATGACTTCACAGGGCCACTGCACCATCCCTGAACTGCTTACCTCCAGGCTTCTTGCACACAAGACTATAAACTGCTGTGTATTTAATGCAATTTTGGATTCAGAAAGCTTCATGGGGAAGGAATAATTTTCATGGACTCCTAGGATGAGTTATTCAGGCAGAAGAAACAGGGAGTCTAAGCCTTGGGAGTTTGAAATGTGTGACAGTTGATAGAGTTGGCAGGGGTAACCAAGAAGGTGGGATATAGAGTGGACACCCTGGCTTCTGGCCACAGAAGCCTCCTGGCTAAACACACCATACACTCGCTCCATAGTGTGGCCACCTGGCACCTCTTGAATAACTCTTGGACTAGCAGCTTTCATTCTAGTTGTTCGTGACCTCATCTTTTCCTTTAGAGTGAATCAGAATTAATGCTATTTTCAGGTAGCCAGGTGTTATGATCTCCATTTCCCAGATGAGAAAACTGAGGATTTAGGAGGTATATTGGCCTGACCTAGGTTACACAGCTAGTGATGACAGAGTTGGGATTTGAATCCAGGTGGGCCTGGGTCCATTGCCATTTTTCTGCTACTGGTTCTCAAACTCTAGCATACAGCAGAGTCACCAGAAGGGCTTGTTAAAACACAGATTGCTGGATCCTACCCCAAAGTCTGATGCAGTAGGTCTGGGACAGAGTCAAGAGTCTGCATGCTAATAAGGTCCCAGGGGATGCTGATGCTGCTTGCCTGCAGACTTACTTGGAAAACCACTAGGTTGGAGCATTGCTGGGACAGGAATCTCCTTGTAACAGGTGTGGAGTAGACGCCTGCAGGTTCAAGCTGAGAGTAACAGCAAGTGGGCTGGCACAGAGAGGCAGGGAAGGCAGGCAAACAGGAGAGCCTGGGCAGACCTGAAGATCTGAGAAGGAAAGGGAGGAGTGAGGAGCATGCCCAGTCCCCTGGGTCCTGGGGCCACCAGAGGCTCTTTGGTGGTTAGGGTGCTGGCCTGAGCATAAGGGCAGCCTGGAGCCAGTGAGGGGAGGGTTTCTGCCTTGCTTAGTCACTTTGTTAGGGAGCCCCTCTCCTCACACCACCTTCTCTGTAGTGAAGAGAAAATAAGTTAAGAGCTTGGCTGAGCTTGGCAGACAGCCTTCACAGGACACTAGGAGCCTGGGGAGAGGCCAACAAGGCCACAGTGGCTTCCACCACTCTTCTGAGTATGAGGAAGCCCTGGACGATGTCACAGGCAAGTCTCCCCTTACTTGTCTAGGAATTCCTCTAATGCCGAGGAAGGCAGACTCAGGCAGCCTGCAGGAAGGAGCCTGAAAGTCACCACTATTGTTTGTTGGGGCCTTTCTGGGCTTCAGTTTGCTCATCTGTAGAATGAAAACTGGGCTTCCCAGGTGGTGCTGGTGGTAAAAACCTGTCTGCCAATGCAGGAGACATAACAGACATGGGTTCAATCTCTGGGTCGGGAAGACCCCCTGGAGGAGGGCATGGCAACCCACTCTAGTATTCTTGTCTGGAGAATCCCATGGACAGAGGAGCCTGGTGGGCTATAGTTCATGGGGTCACAAAGAGTCGGGCAAGACTGAAGTGACTTAGCAGGCACACACGCACTCAGAATGAAAACTAACAGTCTTCATCCAGCCTTCCTGCCTCTAACAGTGGTTACTAAGGCTCCTACAAGACAAGGTGCATGGAATACTTCCTTAAAAACCTCCACTAAGTTCTCTGCTGACAGCCCGGAGTGGGCTGGCCCTGTGGCAGCTTCTCCCTCTTGCTATCAGTAAGCTTCCCACCTTAACCCTGACTTTCCTGGACACCTATCACCCTTCCCTGAGTAGCCCATCGAGGCACTGTGACTTAGCGAAAGGGTGTTTCTTCTAGAGCCCTGGAACTCCTGAGCCCTCATATCTACTGTCTGCCAGGCCAGGATGGCTGGCACCTGAGCTGAGCCCAGGCCCAGCAGGAATGCTGAGAATTCCAAACTGTCCAGCTGCCAGCAGGTTGCTGCTGAAATGCAAACAGACACCACCTTTAGTCCCTGGGCTGGATTTCTTTGGCTCCTTAGCTCCCAGCCTCCAGAAGGGCTAACGCTGGCCCACTGGGAGGAGAGACAGGATGAGGAACGTTTTCATAGACCAGGAACTGATCTGAATCTCATTGCAAAGCTTCAACCAGATGTGAGAGATTCCAGAAGCCCCCAAGAGGTTGCTTGAACTGAAGATTATGGTGTAAATATTTTCCTACACATGCATTCAAGGGGGGTTTATTTTTGTGTCTTAAGAGTTGTGCCCTGTTGGCCTGTCAGTTTTCAGGCTCTAAATTCCTAGAGGGCAGGGAATAGATTTGCAGGAGTGAGGAATTGAAAATAGTGATGATGGAGATGACAGTGATGAGGATTATCGTGTTGGGGTTGATGCTGGTGGGCACAGACTTAAGGAGATTTCAGGAAGAGGCGGTGAGGGGAGAGGTGGAGGGGACAGAAGTGGAGGTAAGGGGGAGGGGGGCGTGAGGATAATGTAGATGGAAACAGTGAGTGAGAAAGTGATGAAGGTAATGATCTGAGTTGTCTCTATCCCTCTGAAGGCTTTTTCTTTTTAATTTTCCCTCTTCTTTTATATTTATCTCTTTCCCCTTTTAGAACCTCCTACAGGGCAGGGACTGTGCCTCGCTCACCTTGGTGTCCCAGTACCCCTGCACAAAGTGGGTGTCCACAGTGCCTGCTAAGGAATGGAGGCGTGAGGGTGGCATGGGCAGGGGACATGGCAAGGAGGGTCATGGTGCCCAGGAAGAAGCAGCCACTTTGGAGCCTCCTGCACAGGGCAGAGGCTCCCAGCGATGAGATGCAGGCTGTCCCCAGAGGCACAGCAGATGGTGCCGCGTGCCAGTGGTGGGTGCTGAATGAGGCCCATGGTCCTGGGCCCAGGGGGCCTCCGCTAGGCAGCAGCAACAGCAGCAGCAGATTTGGGGATTTGTTGATTTGCTGAGCCTGCCTGCTGGGTGCAGGCTGGTTTTCCATAATCATCTTTTGTCTGGCCGAACAATAGAGGTGAGGGGGGCAGCCAGGCAGGTGGGACAGAGCTTGACAGGAGCGAGGAAGGAGAGGAGCCTCCCACGCTGCTTCCAGCCAGACGCCCCCCTCCAGGCCTCCCTGCAACTCAGGCCCTCGGCTGCAGCCCCCACGGTGACCCCAGAGGCTGTGGAGAATCATCAAGGCCCCACCCCCACCAGCCCTGGCTCACATACCTCCCCACACACCTCTTTCCCTCAGAAGCTTCCCGGCTTTTGATAAATGCGGGCCGCTTCAGCCCCCAAGGAAGGCAGACCGCTCCTGGGAGGAGCCTGTCGACATCCGACACTCCGGGAGAAGGATGGCTGGCTGGGGAGCCAGGGTGGGGGCGGGGGCAGCAGCCCAATTCCCTGTAGAACAAAAAGAGATTTCTCTCTCCCTTGCACCAGCTGCTGAGTCCCCAGCCCTGGCTCGATCATTTTTCAAATTGCAATAAATTAACATTTTCTGGAGCAAGAAAACCACACAGAGAGGCCTAATTACCAAATTTGGGGATGGCCTCCAGCCCCTCTGGGCCTGCTTCCCACCCCCCAAGCTGGGGACTGGGGAGGACAGAGCCCAGGAGGAACAGCTTCTTCCATTTCACTCACACCTTTCCCTGGGCTAGCTGGCCCCCCTCCCCTGCTCCTTGCGCAGCCCTGCCTGTCACCTCCTCTTTGCTGACATTCTCTCCCACCCCACAGAATGTAGTGCACGCCTGTTTCTTCCCATTTGGCAGAAAGAGGGCCGAAGGCCCTGGGAAAAGCGGGAGGAAGGAGTGTGACATAGCTGGGCCTGGTGTCGGACCCCACAAGGCAGAAGTTAGAAGTCCTGACACCCCAACTCTCCAAGCCTAAAATGGAGATGTGAAACTTACAAGGAAACCCACAGACTGTCTGGATTGCTCTGCTGGCTCCGTGGGGCAGGGACTCCCTATTGTAAACCTCTCAGGGAAGACATTCCAGGAAATAACTCTGCTCTCTGGAAGTTTTCCCTTATACACAAAATCCCTCCCTATTGAGATACTCAAGTGTTCACTTATCCATGATGATGTGATTGACACTGGCTGAGTGCTTACTATGTGTCAAGCAGCATGCTAAGTGTTTTCTATGCATCATCTCACCAAATTCTCATGCCTCCACGTCAGCATCCCTGTGTGACAGATGCAGAAAGTGAGGCTCAGAAAAGTGAAGTGACTTCTCCAAGCTCACACATCAAAAGGAGGTTTCCTATCCAGGCCTCCTGAGTGCCCAAGCAAGGCTTTCTTCTCCCTCAGCTGCCCCTGTTACCTTTCTCTGGCCCTCTATTTAGGGGCCCAGATACCTGCCATAGCTTTCCCCTGGAGCCCCTTTCTCCTCAGATTCAGAAATGTCCTCATACCCGAACTGGCTTCACTCTCCTGTTCCCAGCAGCCCTGTCGGGGATACCTGGTCCCCAGCCCTAGTAGTGGGGAGTGGGGATCTTGGCCTCAGGATAGAATGGGGGGTTAGCTGGAGCTGGAAGCAGTAAGAATGCCAGCATGGTGGAAGGAATACAACTATACACGCACACACACACACTGGGGTGGGTGGTGCTCAGGGTTTTGTCCCACGTGCAGATGAGTTGAGGTAAATATTTCAGAGCAGAACTGTTCTCTTGGCTTTTTTCTGAGGGCAGAAGGAAAAATGGGGAGTTCTGAGGCTTGGGACCCCAGACTCCCTCAGCTCTGAAAGGTTACAGTTTGGTGGCCTGAAGCTTCTCACAATCTGGATCCCATGGACCTTCTGGGACTTATTTCCCACTCTGTCTCTATACATGCTAAGTGAAGTGAAAGTCACTCAGTCGTGTCTGACTCTTTGTGACCCCATGGACTGTCCATGGAATTCTCCAGGCCAGAATACTGGAGTGGGTAGCCTTTCCCTTCTCCAGGGGATCTTCTCAGCCCAGGGATCGAACCCAGGTCTCGTGCATTGCAGGCAGATTCTTTACCAGCTGAGCCACAAGGGAAGCCCAAGAACACTGGAGTGGTAGCCTATCCCTTCTCCAGCAGATCTTCCTGACCCAGGGATTGAACTGGGGTCTCCTGAACTGCAGGCGGATTCTTTACCATCTGAGCTATCAGGGAAGCCTCTATACGTGCTCGGCTTCAACCAAACTCTATATTTCTGATTCATACTTTCAGTCGAGCTGTTCCTGCTGCCTAGACCACTTGCTCTTTTTCCTTTCACCTCTGCAAATTCTACTTAGCAGTTAAAGAAGGCCCACCTCCACCACCACTTCCTTCAGGGAGCCATCTGGGTCCTTCTCACCCTGACACCTGGCCTCTTCTCTGCCCCCTCCAAGCTGAGAGAAACTGTTCCCCCCTCAGAAGCCCCACAGCATCTTGTCTGATCCTCTCTTAGGGCACTAGCTGCTTTCTCCCTGAAATTACAGCCACCTGGATACACAGCCCAGACCCCTTCTCCATCAGGAACTCTCTGAGGGAGGAGCTGGGGCAGATTCAGCATTGTGTTTCTGGGGCCCTTGGTTCAGATTTCTCAGAAATATATTGAGCTGCTACTTCATCAGCCACCTTGGCGAGTAGTGCAGTGCAAGGGGAAGAACATGGTTTGTGGTCAGAGATATCTGGGCTTAAAACCCTGTTCTGGTTCTTCTCAGCTGATGCCCTTGAGCAAGTTACCTTCCCTCTCTGAGACTTGATTTTCCTCAACCTTTTGGGAGTGAAAACAGTACTTGCTACCATTGAGGGTTACAGTAAATGTTGAACTAGGGTCTAAAAGCCCCCATTGTAATAAGTAGCATGTGGTTGGGGTTCAATAAATGTTTGCTCATCACACCTCCTTTTGACCAGAGTCTGATAGATGGATAGATAAATGAAAGAATGAAGTGAATTAGTGCAGCATCTTCTGAATGGCTGAAGCCTGAGGCGCTGGGCCTTCTCTGGCCTGATCGCCTTGTCTGTAGGCAAACCCACACAGCAGCCCACACCCACACCCCTCTCTCGGTTCCCGGCCACCCCAGGCCCATAGTTTACATGCTAAATTCCCAGAAGCTGAAACTTCCAAACAAACCCCCCAAGTTTGGATTTATCAGCCATGCTATTAAAACAGCAATTTTCAGCTGCCTAATGTTTCCAACTTCTGCTCTAATCCAGCGGGTAAATATTTACGGAGCCTGACACCACTCCTAGGCCACTTGCTCTGCTGCCAAACATTCATTTCCCTTGCAGCTCCACTGGTTTGATATTTTTAGGAGCAGGGCAGGATGGTGTGTGAGTATGTATGTGTGTGTGTATGTGTGTGTGCGTGTGTGTGTGTGTCTGTGCATGAAAAGGGGTGGGAAAGAGGCTTAGCCTTCCTTGTGGCAAGTTCCTGGGTAGGGAGAGATACACGAATAATTAGGCCTTGCTACTTCCTGCTGCCCACATGTCCCCACAACAAGGCACGAAGGTGCAGGCTCACTGCCATGCACCCAGGCCCTCAGGCATCCCTCTCCTCAGCCTCCTGCTTGCTTCCACACAGACAGCCACCCAGAGCAAAGAAGCGTACAGGCCAGTTTGCTATCTACAGAGAGCAGGGAAATGTCGAGAGAAGCAGACAGACTTGGGGGCCTACCTCAGCCTTGCCATCTGCTAGATGGGTGGCCCTGAGCATATTCCCTTCACCACCCTGAGTCTGCTTCCTCCTGCATGAGGTGCAGGTAAGCATTCCTGCCTCATGGTGAGAACACTTTAGAGAACACCAAGCTCAGGGCCTGGCTTGATGTAGGGGCCCCATAAAGAGGGCTCTAGGGAGAAGAACAGAGCAGTCTTCCATACCTACTGATATCCCAGCCACACTGGACTGGTGGTCATCTCTTAGCACCTCTGTGCCCTTGCTCATTCTCTTCTTTATGTCTGGAATCTTTGCATAAGTCAGAACATAGAGCTACCTCCTCTGAGACGTCTTCCCCTATGGCCCTAAGAAAAACAGTAAGAAGAGTCTGTCTTTCTCTCTCTCCCCCGCCCCCCTCATAGACTGAGAACTTATAGTGAATGAAGCCTGAGTCATATTCATGTCTACAGCCTCAGCATCTAGCAGAGAGCTAGACAAGGTACTCAATGAATCTTCCTTGCATGTATGAATATTTGTTTAATATTTATGGATTAGTTGGAAGAGGGGAGCGAGCAAAGAATGATTTTTGAGCCGGAATGATCTAAGACACTTCTTTATCCCCCTTACAGGGGGAAACAATAGGAAGAGGGAAAGTAACATTTATTGACTGCTCTATGCAAGTGGGGCATCATTCATTTTGTTCCCACTGCACCCCAACATTTAGAACAGTGTCATGACATTTCATGAGCTCCTACTGTGTGCTGAGCAATAGATGCTTTACATGGAATAACTCTATCGTAACAGCAGGACTATGAGGTAGGCGCCCCATTTTAGAGCTGGGGTAACTAGAGCACAGAGAGGTGAAGTCACTCAATCAAGGTCACACAGGTAATGAAAGGCAGAACTGGGTTTTGAACCCAGGTAATCTGACACCAGAGACTCCACTCTTATTAGACTATCCCATATCCCTTAGTAAATACTAAAGAAATGTTTGTTGAATGAATGAATGAATGCCTATTGCATTACGCACTGTATAGGTCCTAGTTACATACATTATTTTATTGACTCCTTACAGCACCCTTTCCTTGGAGGGTAGATACATTGTTCTTCATTATTTAGTTGAAGATGTGCATATGTACTATGTGCTAAGTCACCTCAGTCATGTCCAACTCTGCGACCCCATGGGCTGTAGCCAGCCAGGCTCCTGTGTCCATGGGATTCTCCAGGTAAGAATACTGGAGTGGTTGTCATTTCCTTTTCTAGGGGATCTCCCTGACCACTGATTGAACCTGTGTCTCTTCTATCTCCTGTTTTGGCAAGCAGGTTCTTTACCATTGGCACCACCTGGGAAGCCCTCAGGTGAAGACACCAAAGCTCAAAGACGTAAACTGACCTGTCCCAGGTCACACAGTTGCAAAGCAGNACGGCTGGATGGCATCACGGACTAGACGGACGTGAGTCTGAGTGAACTCTGAGAGATGGTGATGAACAGGGAGGCCTGGTGTGCTGCAATTCATGGGGTTGCAAAGAGTCGGACACGACTGAGTGACCTAACTGAACTGAACTGAAGACTAATCAGACACAATCACTTCCAGTGAAGAACTTATAATACAGTATTAGTGGAAGCAACAAATGTCCATGATACGTTAATGCAATAGGGGCAAAGTCTGTCCTCTTTCCTCTCTGATTTCAAATTTTCATTGGTTGTTAACTTAGCAGTTGTTTATAAATAAAAACCTGTATGCAGGTCAAGAAGCAACAGTTAGAACTGAACATGGAACAACAGACTGGTTCCAAATTGGGAAAAAGGAGTACGTCAAGGCTGTATATTGTTACCCTGCTTATTTAAATTCTATGCAGAGTACATCATGCAGAATGCCAGGTTGGATAAAGCACAAACTGGAATCAAGATTGCCGGGAGAAATATCAATAACCTCAGATATGCAGATGACACCACCTTTATGGAAGAAAGCAAAGAACTAAAGATGAAAGTGAAAGAGGAGAGTGAAAAAGCTGGCTTAAAACTCAACATTCAGAAAACAAAGATCATGAGATACAGTCCCATCACTTCATGGCAAATAGATAGGGAAACAATGGAAACAATGATAGATTTTATTTGGGGGTGGNCGAAGAACTAAAGATGAAAGTGAAAGAGGAGAGTGAAAAAGCTGGCTTAAAACTCAACATTCAGAAAACAAAGATCATGAGATACAGTCCCATCACTTCATGGCAAATAGATAGGGAAACAATGGAAACAATGATAGATTTTATTTGGGGGTGGGGGGGCTCCAAAATCACTGCAGATGGTGACTGCAGCCATGAAAATTAAAAGACGCTTGCTCCTTGGAAGAAAATCTATGACAAACCTAGACAGCATATTAAAAAGCAGAGACATTACTTTGCCAACTGTCTAGTCTAGTCTACTCTAGTCAAGGCTATAGTTTTTCACAGTAGTCATGTATGGATGTGAGAGTTGGACCAGGAAGAAAGCTGAGTGCCAAAAAATTGATACTTTTGAACTGTGGTATTGAAGAAGACTCTTGAGAGCCCCTTGGACTGCAAAGAGATCAAACCAGTCTATCCTAAAGGAAATTAGTCCTGAATATTCATTGGGAGACCTGATTCTGAAGCTGAAACTCCAGTATTTTGGCTACCTGATATGAAGAGCCAGTTCATTGGAAAAGACCCTGATGCTGGAAAAGATTGAAGACAGGATAAGAAGGGAACAACGAAGGACAAGATGGTGAGTGACTGAACAAAAAGTAAATAAAAATGCAATTTTGCTTTCTTAGTCTTAGATTTTGAAGAGAGCAACAATGATCATACTGTTTTTAACTTTTAGGTGAAAACTTTAAAAAGTTTTTTATGGCAATGCAATAAGAACTCTTTTACTAGAAACACAACGTCCAAGGTACAAACTAAAGCCATTTTCATATAAAGAAATAAATCATTTTGGAGATAACAAGCCTGATAATGATCCCACATGGGTCAATTATTGTTTAGTCACTAAGTCGTCTCCGACTCTTTGCGACCCCATGGACTGTAGCCCGCCAGGGTCCTCTGTCTATGGGATTTCCCAGCCAAGAATCCTGAGTGGGTTGCCATTTCCTCCTCCAAGAGATCCTGCTGATCCCAGGAATAAACCTAAACCTCCTGCATCTCCTGCATTGGCAGGCAGATTACTTACCACTGAGCCACCTAGGAAGCCCTCTTGATTTTTAGTTATGCATAAATTGCCTTCTTTAAAAACGTTTCAGAGCAAATTTCTGAAAATGTCCATATTATGTCAAATACTTTTAACAACTAAAATTGTGAGTTATCTTGTACTGAAGGTAGAGGTGTATTTTTTCACGAGTCAAAGTTATTTTAAGGAGGTTAGAGCAATTTGAAAAATGCTTGGAGAAAGAATAGCATTTTCCTATTGTAGATAAAGATGATGGTGACCTCTGAAGTAAAAGCAATTCCTGGGAGAAATGCATATCAGAAACAAAATGAGATACCACCTCACTCCTATTACAATGCCATTGTCAAAGAGATGAGAGGTAAGGCTGGAGAGGATGTGGAAAAAAGGAACCCAGGTATCCTGTTGGTAGGAATAGACAAGTTGGCATAGACAAGTTGGAAAACAACATGGAGATTCCTCAAAAAATTTAAAAATAGAATTACCATATCATCCAGCAATGCCACCGCTGGGTATTTATCCAAAGAAAACAAAAACACTAATTTGAAAAGATACATGCATACCAGTGTTCACTGCAGCACTATTTACCATAGCCAAAACGTGGAAACAACCTAAGTATCCATCAAAAAAAATGAAAGGATAAGGAAAATACAGTGTACACGCATGCGCACACACACAAATGATGAAATGCTCTTCGGCCATAAAAAAGAAGAGAATCCTGCCACTTGCGACAACATGGATGGAATTTGAGCACATTATGCTAAATGCAGTAAGTCAGAGAAAGACAAATTCTGCCTGGTATCACTCACACACTGAATCTTAAAAAAAAAAAAAATCATAGAAAAAGAGAATGGATTTGAGGTTACTAGAAGCAGAGGAAAGGGGTTTTGGAATTAGATGAAGGTCGTCCAAAGGTACAAACGTCTAGTTAAAAGACAAATATGCTTTAAGGATGTAAATTCCAACATGATGACTGCAGTTTACACTGTTTCATGGTATACTTGAAAGTTGTCATGAGTGTAGATCCTAAAAGTTCTCATCAGAAGGGTAAAACATTGTAATTACATGAGGTGACAGACATTAACTAAACATATTGTGGTGATTATTTCACAATATATGTATGCCACCATTATGCTGTGTAACATATAGTGATACATGTCAATTATATCTCAATAAAACTGAAGGGAGAAAAAAAAATTCCTGGGAAAGAAAAAGTGTCTTTTTGTAAAAGGCTTCCCACTCCCCCGCACCCAGAACTGGGTGGTGGTGGAAAGAGAGAAGAAAACAAGCGTCTCAGGGCCTGGCTATGCAAAGTGTGGTCCAGGAACCAGGAGCAATGGCATCACCTAAAAGTGGATTGGAAATGCAGAGGCTCAGGCCCCACCCAGGACCTATAGGACTAGAACTCTGGAGTTAACGAGACCTCAGGTGATTCACATATACATTATAATTTGAGAATCAATATCTCAGAGCAGTGATTCTTCAGCTTGGCTGCACTTTGCATTTTCTGCAGAGTTTCAAAAAAACACTGATGATTGGGCCCAACTCCCAGAACTTCTGATTTCATTGTTCTGGGATAGGCCTGGGGTCCTGAGGTTTTTTAAAGTTCCCAAGTGATTATACTGTGCAGCCAGGCACTGCTTCAGTCTTCAGTGGGTGATAGTGGCATTCCAGCTTATTTGTTCTCCTCAGTGACAATCTGTCTGCAATGCAGGAGAGCCGGGTTGGATCCCTGGGTCAGAAAGATCCTCTGGAGAAGGGGGCTCCAGGAGAAATATCAATAACCTTGGATATGCAGATGATAGCACCCTTATGGCAGAAAGTGAAGAGGAACTAAAAAGCCTCTTGATGAAAGTGAAAGAGGAGAGTAAAAAAGTTGGCTTAAAGCTCAACATTCAGAAAACGAAGATCATGGCATCTGGTCCCATCACTTCATGGGAAATAGATGGGGAAACAGTGGAAACAGTGTCAGACTTTATTTTGGGGGGCTCCAAAATCACTGCAGATGGTGACTGCAGCCATGAAATTAA
>SJYV01023101.1:31082-44176 GCA_006410875.1 Neotragus pygmaeus
GGATTGGGGGCAGGAGGAGAAGGGGATGACCGAGGATGAGATGGCTGGATGGCATCACGGACTCGATGGATGTGAGTCTGAGTGAACTCCGAGAGATGGTGATGAACAGGGAGGCCTGGCGTGCTGCAATTCATGGGGTCGCAAAGAGTACACGAATGAGCGACTGAACTGAACTGAACTGAACTGAAGGCATAGCTTAAATGATAAGGCATAACTTAAGTGATCATTGCAATGGTCTATCAGAGTTGTCCTGTTTCTAGTCCAAGGGTCTTTGTATCTCTTTATCAGTCACTGGATGTGGGCAGGGCCCGGCAGGACATGACCTTGGGTGAGATCAGCTCCCCTCAGCAAGTCACCTCAAGAGCTGAGGCAATTGCTGAAGGGTCTGAGCTGAAGGCCATCTGCTCACAATACTCGAGTGTCTGAGGTGATGGAGGAGAAACCAGGGCACAGCCACGTCCATGGCAGGCCACTCCACGCTGTTGGGATCTACTTGCTCACATACATACAAGGAGCAGCTCTTCCATGAACCTTGGGATCTTTCTTCCTAGGGGAAACTTGGGCAAGGAAATGAAATGGAAAGAACTGTGGCCCCCATCACTGCGACTAACGTGGTCTCCCACCTCCATTATCCGTGGTTGCTGTTCAGTCATTCAGTCGCATCTGACTCTTTGCGACTCCATGGACCACAGCACGCCAGGCTTCCCTGTCCTTCACCATCTCCTGGAGTTTGCTCAAACTCATGTTCATTGAGTCAGTGATGCCATCTAACCATCTCATCTTCTGTCATCCCCTTCTCCTCCTGCCTTCAATCTTTCCCAGCATCAGGATCTTTTCCGAGTCAGCTCTTCGCATCAGGTGGCCAAAGTATTGGAACGTCAGCATTAGTCCTTTCAATGAATATTCAGGGTTGATTTCCTTTAGGATCGACTGGTTTTATATCCTTGTATCTCCTTTAGCTGACATCTCTGCTTGTCTCAGAGGCTTCCTGGTGATGTGATTCAGAAATCCATTCTCAAAAATACCTAAAGCCCTGACCACCAGGATTTTCTCAAAGCAGGATTACTATCCTTGTCTATTTTCTATAAAAACTGAGCCAAAAGGCACCTAAGTGGATCACCTGAGTTTGCTCCAGTGGTACAGGAGGCTGTAAAACACCATGTTCAATCAGAGGACACATTGCCAAAGGAAATGAGAGTCAGCCCATGATCATGAGCTTCACTGGCACTCAGCACAGTGCCTGGCACCAAGAAAGCTTTCATCATCCTCAGCGAAGATGTGAGGGAGGAAAAGGAGCCTACTGTTCAGATGAAATTGCTTAGAAGGGTGTGTGTGCGTGTGTGTGTGGGGGGGTAGTATTTCGTTTGAACCTGAAGCATAGTAGGTGCTCAATAAATATGATTTGAAAACATTATGCATGTACATTTTGAAAAATAAGGAATTTGTTATCATTTACATTCTCATTGCTATCTCCAANATTGGAGAAGGAAATGGCAACCCACTCCAGTGTTCTTACCTGGAGAGTCCCAGGGACGGGGGAGCCTGGCCGGCTGCCATCTATGGGGTCGCACAGAGTTGGACACAACTGAAGCGACTTAGCAGCAGCAACAGCAGCTTGCCTTTGGTGTCTTGGCTGGCTGGAAGCCTCAGAAAGGGACCCAAGAGGTGGTTTTGGCTCATTGCTTCATGCCTAGACAGGAGCAGGACTGCTGGACTCAGAGATTCCAGTATGCTGATAGGTTGGGCTGGAAATGACCATGGGTAGCATTCACTTGCCCCTCCAGAGTGAGGATGGGGAGCTGGGCCCAGAGAGGTGAGCAGTTTGCCCAAGGCCACACAGCAGCAAAACAGCAAACCTGAGTCCATGCGGTGTCCCTGCTCCCCTCCCTCTCTCAGGTCTCCCTAGGCCATCCAGGCAAGCTGGAAACTGAGAGGGGTGTAATGAGGAAGAATCCAGCAGGGAGAAAACAGGTTGCTTCAGGGGAAGAAGTCCAAACAGATTGAGCTGCAATGGCGCCCCTTTTAATAGTAATTGTATTATCATGAGGATGTCTGGGAAGATGGTGGTGACGATGGTGATGATGAGAACATTCAGGAACAGGAAGAAGGAGGAGGACAATCAGGCATCATGGAGCACTGTGGCCAAGCCTATCAGGCTGCTCTCATTCCCTCTCAGACCAGAGTTTGTTCACCTTGTTTTAAAGAAAGGACAGCCTGAGCAGGGCCACAGCAGATGGTTGTGTAGGCTGAGCCCTGCTCAAGGAGGTCTGGTGCAGGTGAACAGTGTGGGGAGGTGACTGAAATTCAACCCTGCTCCTAGCAGCAGGCCACGTGCCCTGCCCAAGGCTGGGTCACTCCCAGAAGAAGGTGTGGCTCTTTCTAATCCCATTAGGACTCCATGTGGTTTAGGGGTTGCCTGGAGCTGAAGCACGTGGGAGCACATACTGGGGGTGGGATAGAGAGTGGGCGCCGCAGTTCCTCTTTTCTGGCGGGGCCAGCATCCATACCTTACCTCCCTTCTGCCTTCTCTTTGGAACCAAACAGCTGTGATCTCAAATCTAGCCCCATTATTTACTTACTTCCTAGTGATTTGACCTTGGTGCAATTACTTTACTTCTCTGAGCCTCAGTTTCCTTATCTGCAGGATGAAGTGATGTGGGGGTAGTCCAATAACACAAATAACATGTTGAAGAATGTCTGGCACAGAGTAGCTGATAAAAAACAAAATTAATTCCCCCACCTATCCCTCTCCCCATTTCCCTGGGTGCTAAATCTTGTTCTGTTCTTGTTTGGGGCCCAAAGCCCTTCCAGACACCTCTCTCCCATTCCCCAGGCAGCCAGGACTGGAGGAACCACGGGGCAGTTCTCCTGAGCATTTGTGGCCAGGATCTAAATGTCTGGGCCAGTAATGCTCAGCCTGGCTGTCTGGGAGGCTCCCTTTGGGAATTAAGGAGGCCTCGAGATCCCTGGGCCTTTCCCTTCCCCCACTGCTCCCCCTCCCTANGATTATTTACTTACTTCCTAGTGATTTGACCTTGGTGCAATTACTTTACTTCTCTGAGCCTCAGTTTCCTTATCTGCAGGATGAAGTGATGTGGGGGTAGTCCAATAACACAAATAACATGTTGAAGAATGTCTGGCACAGAGTAGCTGATAAAAAACAAAATTAATTCCCCCACCTATCCCTCTCCCCATTTCCCTGGGTGCTAAATCTTGTTCTGTTCTTGTTTGGGGCCCAAAGCCCTTCCAGACACCTCTCTCCCATTCCCCAGGCAGCCAGGACTGGAGGAACCACGGGGCAGTTCTCCTGAGCATTTGTGGCCAGGATCTAAATGTCTGGGCCAGTAATGCTCAGCCTGGCTGTCTGGGAGGCTCCCTTTGGGAATTAAGGAGGCCTCGAGATCCCTGGGCCTTTCCCTTCCCCCACTGCTCCCCCTCCCTAAGGCTGCTGAGAGGCTGGGGTGATGGATGGGGCCCTGCCTTCCCCTCACCACTTCTTTGATGAGAAGAAAGAAACGTCCACCTGAGTCTCAAATCAAAAACAGGTGAATTGCCTCGAAGTCAGGCTGGGCCCTCTCTGGGGTCTGCAAGAAGGTTGGGGGCTGAGGGAAGAAAGGGAGAATGTGATAAATCACACTGTCAGGTGGGGGTGCTACCCTCCAGCTGTGGCAGGGACCGTCAGCAGCCCCAGGTCTGCCTCACTACTAGGATGGGCGTGTGCCCATCACAAGAGGCGGGAGCAGACTGATGTCCCCATCCGCTCCCACCTCAGACTCCAGCCCAGCTCCCTCCACTTCACCAGCTGGCCCACTCATGGCAACACCTCCACACCCCCAGCCTCATAGCCCCAAAGCTCTCATGGCTGGGAGGCGGGAGGCGGGAGTCTCGGGGCCTCACTCCAGCTTGCGGCCACTTTGCTGCATGTACTTGGCTAAATTTTCGACCCTCTTTGGATGTTGGTTTCCTTATTTGTACTGCAGGGGATGTAGATTCTGGAAGGCAGGTCAAGGGCCTTGGGTTTCCACCTCAGGGCTAGAGCTCAGGGTGGAGTGGGGACTATGCAGGGCCCATAATTTATGTTTGACTTACCTCTGCCCCAACTTTTCCAGTACTGACTCCCTACAATTATTTGCTCCAAGAGCTGCCCAGGCCCCATGAAGTCAGTGAGCCATTGTGCAGGACAGACTCCAGCCTGCGGATATTAGGGCCTACGTCCAACGCTAGCCCCTCTCCATCAGTGTAACATGCAAACAAGGGCAGGGCTCTGCCTGTCACACCAAGGGTCCCTAGCATTCCAAGGGGGGTGTTGAGGACAGTGGGGAATCTGCTCAGGCCTCTGGGGATTGACAGTCACTGCTAACAAGTGAAAAANCATTGTAGCCCCTCTCCATCAGTGTAACATGCAAACAAGGGCAGGGCTCTGCCTGTCACACCAAGGGTCCCTAGCATTCCAAGGGGGGTGTTGAGGACAGTGGGGAATCTGCTCAGGCCTCTGGGGATTGACAGTCACTGCTAACAAGTGAAAAAAATAAAACATGAACTGGAAGAATTCTCAGAGATCCAGGGCTCCACTGTGTCGAGGGGCCGACTGAAGCCAGGGAGCAGACGGGAAAGGCCACACAGCCCGGAAGGGCCCTGGCCGAGAGCAGGCCCCAGTCTTTGGACCCCTCCCCTACCCCTCGAGGCTGCATCTGCTAAGTGGACTGAAGAGTTTCTGACCCAGAGCCCCTCCACTCAAGTACTTCAGCCGCCACTGCCTCCCCCCACCCCCAACTCCCCATCTGAGCCTGAAGGGACATGCAGGGATGGAGGCTCAGGCCACCGGGTGAGAGGCCACCATGGAACAAGGGCAGAGGGAGAGCAGGGTGAGAGCGGAGGAGAAGGGAGAGGGAAGGTGGGAGGCCTGGGAAGAAGAGAGGAGAGGAGAAGAGGACCAGGGGAGAAGAGAGGGGGGAAAGGAGGAGGGAGTAAAAGCTGAAAGCTAATAAGGCAGAAAGGAGAGGGAAGCCGAACCCACGGAATTGCAACAAGGGCTCCAAGGCAGAAGACAGGCCAGGAAGGGAAAGGAGGACAAGCTGGTAAGAGAGAGACACCCCGCAAGGAGGCAAGCCGGAGCATCAGGGATACTGGCTGTGCAGAGGGGCAGAGAAGAAGGCTGCATGCAGCCCAGGGGTCTCCCCTCCCTGCGTTCCCGGAGCTCCCCCAGGGGCAGTGGAGGCGAATTGAAAATGAAACACCTCGTCCCTGGGCCCAAGGATGTGACCCTCGGCAGAAGAGGATTAGGGAGGCTTCCAAGAGGAAATGGGAGGGTGCCTGGAGTGGGGGGAGCCCAACGCAAACTCCTGCTGCGCCCCCGCCCCAGTCAGGGAGAGCGCGCGCCTCAGAGCCCAGTGGAGCCGTGGAGCGCCAGTGCCCCCTTGTGGCCACTGCTCCTGGCTTGCCAGGTGGCAGCGGCCATCTGCAAAACTGGGTGGGAAGCGGCACCAGTTGAGCTTTGGACACAGGAAGGAGACAGGTGCAACACAGAGCCCAGGGGATGGGTCAGGGACTTTGCCAGAGACCTCCAAGACTTTCAAGCATCACTAGACAGAAAAACAGTTATGCTTGAGGCTTTTCCATCAACCTCTGCCATCCTTTTAAGCAGAGCACTTGAAGGGTAGGCATGACACTCTAAGGCAGTGGAAAAGAGGGCATATTCACACCTTGGAATGCCCCTCCCACCCTACTGGCACAGTTTCAGTTCTGCCATCCTGGCCTTCACTCCTCCGGGCCTGAATCTCTAGAGCAGTGTGTGTGTGTGTGTGTGTCTGTGTGTGTCTGTGTCTCTGTGTGTCTCTGTGTGTGTGTGTGTGTCTAGGGAGTAATCTTGTGTATGTTGAGGGCTGAGGCCTCAAGCAGGGCCACCCCAAAGAGGGTGGCACACAGCTGGCTCTGGAGGCCCAGCAGGGACCTCCAGAGTCACCAGGAAGAGTCAGAAACCCAGGGTTTCACCTTGCCTCCATGGCTGTCTTGCTGTCCTATTTTGATCATGTCCTTGCCCTCCCTCCAGTGGCTCAGCTGGTAAAGAATGTGCCTGCAATGCAAGACACTTGGGTTTGATCCCTGGATTAGGAAGATCCCCTAGACAGGGAAATGGGAACCTACTCCAGTATTCTTGCCTGGAGAATCCCATGGACACAGGAGCCTGGCGGGCTACCATCCATAGGGTCACAGAGTCAGACATGACTGAGCAACTAACACTTTCACTTTCACTTGCCCTCTCTGGGCCTCAGGCTCCTCCTCTGAAACCAAAAGGTCTTGGCCTCGATGATTTCTAAGAGTCTATCCAGCTATAACAGTTTGCAATGTTACGATTCCTAAAGACAGAGCTTAAAGAAGAAATTAGTCGAATGCTACACAGAGTTAGTACTCAGTGGTGATTTGAAGAAGCGGTTTGTATACATACAATCCTGAGGACCTAGCCCTCAGCACTGACTCCTCCAGGGCCCTCAGCAATGTGCCTGCCTCAGATCTACTCAGACAGGGCTACAGGGTCAAAGTCAGGCCTGCTCAGTGGGACTGGCTTGCTTTCTTTCTCACAAGGGGTCAAGGGCAAGAGGCCAAGTGCATGCAAGACTTCTCACCCGTCCATTCAGAGCCCAGGGCCTCAGGGTGGATGGAAAGTGCAAGGTCAGCAAGATCTCACCAGTGAGCCCAGCCCAGGGCAGGAGCCTCAGCATGGAAATGGAGAAACCCGAGCCTGGCTTGGCTCCCCTAGAGAGAAGGGGAGGGGAAGGAGGGAGCGTAGGGAGGTGAAGGGCAACTCAAGGAGACCCCTGGCGGGGGCACAAGAAAACCACAAAAGGGAACACAGAGCCCTAGCCTGGGAGTGGGGAGGGCAGGGTCACCCATGTAGAGAAAAACAAAAACACAAACAGAAAGAAGGCTCAGCATGCGTTAATGCTTTCGGTCAGTTTGGTGCTTGAGTCTGTCCGCTAACCTGTTTGTTCCTCCATTTCCTCATCTGTGAAATGGAGGCAATAGCATTCACCTTGCAGAGTTGCTGTGAGGATGAAATGAGTTCATCTTTGTAAGAAGCACTTCGACTACTCCCTGGCACCTGGTGAGGGTTTTCTTTCTTTCTATTTCTATTTTTAATCCCCAGGAAATCCTGTCCCAGAACACACCAGACCAAGGAATCCAGGAATGTCCTAGCTGACAAGACCCTTATATTCCTAGGTTAAAAGGAATTGGATGGGTTCAAATTCCACACCTCGCCCGGCTCCCCCACCCTGCCTTTCTCCCCCTCCCCAACCACCACCCTGATACAAATGGATGCATTTCAACTCAGAAAGGGAAAATGACTTGCCCAAGGTCACACAGTGAATCGTACCTCAGCTGAGGTTTTTTCGCTGCCAGACCTGAGCCTTGCTTTTTGTCTTTCCCCAGATGGGTGTCTTCCGGGGTCTGTGCTTGCCAGCCCTGGCCCTGAATCTTTTGTCCCAGGTGGGAATCTGACAGGTGTTTCAATCAGTAGACTACGGCCCTGAGACCAGAGCTGAGGAAGCTCACCCTCACTTTACTGGAGGTTCTGTCTGGCACTCAGTCTGCTTCCTCACTCTTGCACCCACTGGAACCAGAGTTTTTCTCCTGCTGGAAAGAACCTTGTAGATCACTTGGTTCCCTGGCCTCCCCTTCCATCTGCCATCAGTCATCACCAGCCTCCACCTCTGGACCCCCTCCTCCAATCTCCTCGCCCCTGACTCTATTTCCCTCAGGTATTTAGCCCACAATAACTTAGACCCTCCCTGGCCTCTTGTTCCGTTTCCCTGAAGGCTGGCTGTGTATGGCTTTCCAAAGCTAATTTAAGCTGGTGATTGACATGAAACAAGCCAACGAGGGAAACAGGCCTCATTCCCAGCACAGGAGCCAGGCTGCACCCACAAGGCCCACTGCGCTACCAAGTGTTGGCGTTTTCCAGACCCCAGCTTGGGCAGCTAGGCCAGGAGAGTGTGGGGTCTGGGACTCCAAACCCCTGGGAATAGACACCTGGAGGGTCCCACCATCAGGGCCTGAGGAGCTGGAGGGCCCCTCTCACCCTTCCCACCCCAGCTCCTCCCTCCCTGTAGCCCAGCTTGGGCCAGGTTATTCCCTAGCGCCTGGGCTAGACTTGTTTCCAATGATTCACATCTATGCATTCCCACCTCACCCCTGGGAGCTAGCTCTGCACTCTTAATAGATCTTACGGTTAAGAAGTTTTTTCCTGCTACTCAGCGTTAGTGCTTAAAGTGCAGTTACACTCTGAAAATTGACCATAAAATGACACCATGGGGTCCACATTTATCCTCCAGCCACAATTCCAGACCAGCTTAGTTCAGTTTTCAGGTTGAAAAATGGCTTTGGGGGGCTTCAAACTCCACCCAAGTCCTAAATCTACCTCGGTACTTCCCCCTCGGTGGCGCCTCCCTCCCCCAGGCTGGAGGAGAGGCAGGGCCTTGGACTGCTGAGGTGGCAAGCCAGGCCCAGCTCTGCTCAGGCCATTTCCTGCCAGAATGGAGGGGGGGCAACTGTAGGAGCGTGAGGGACCAGGCCAGACCGGAGGCAGTGAGGGGCACAGCCTATCCAGGCTCAGAAGCCTCCAGTGGGCCCCCTGCTGTGAGGGATGCTGGAATGAGTCCTCCCCTTCTCTGGGCAGGACCGGGGACAGGGCTGAGAGAGAGAGCTTCCTCAGTCCAGAATTCTCTGCAGGACCTCTGGGAGATAGAATAAGAAGGGGAGGAATACTGGAGATCTCCAGAGGCCCTCTGGCCCATTCCTCTGAATCTAGGCAAGGACAACCCTGCTTTATGTCACTCTTGGCTACTCAGCAAGACTTGGCAGTCCTTCTGCCTTGAGTGTGCCACTCCTCAGCTGTACGGCCAGGACTGGGGAGACCTGTCAGTTTAGGGCTAAGTAAGGGCTAGACTTGGACTCATCCCGATCTGGTGGTCAGCCCTGGTGCCAGTCGGGATAAGGAGGCCCCTGAAAGTACAGATGTGAGGCCGTGGGCTTCAGGGCTGGGCGCTGGGGGCCATTCCTCCAGGCCTCGGCTGTCTGTGCTGTATCCGTGGCCGGTTACCTGCAGGATGACCCTCCATGGTGCTTCCCCTCCTGTTTACTCTAACAAGCTTGGTTATCTGGTTCCCAAGCCCATAGCAAATTAGAAGCCATAAATCAAAAGGAGGGCAGAGGGGCTGCTGGAAGCAGGCACACTAAAAGTGTCAAGAAGTGAGAGCTGATGGCCTGACAGCGGGGGAGTAGGCAGCAAAACTAGTAAAATACAAAACAACCCCAACCAGGCACACGAGCTCAAAGATGGCAAACCAGCCAGGGCCATTTTGTGCAGGGGAAACAGTGCTAATAATGCTGGGAGATTAATGACAACGTCCCAAAGTTGCAGAAAGAGCTTGGTTATACACTGTTGAAGAAGGCAGGGAAGATAAGGAACACATTTCCTAAACACTTCCATCGAAAATGAGTTATCTTTTTTTTTTTTTTTCAAGTGCACACTCATGGAACTAAAACCTCCACTCATGCAAAGCCTTAAGTCCAGAGGCCTCATTCCACAAGCGCTGCAGAGCAGAAGTTGGCCAAGTTCCCCATCCCACCAAGAACCAATGCATGGCAGGATGTGTCTGCTAGCTCGGGAGCCAGTCCCAAATCCAATACCATCTCCACCACTTACCATCTGCAGGACCCTCAGCAAATCACTTGCCTCTCCGAACCTCAGCTGTTTCCTCTGTAAAATGTTAACAATGATACCTGCCTTGCATGGCTGTGAGGATTACATCTGGAAAACCAAAGCCCGTATATCTGGCCCCCAATACACAGTCGTGGCTCACTCACTGTTCCCTCCTCCCTTGAGAAGTTCTCCCTAAGAATTGTGGTTCAGCCTATGTGTCTCAGCTTGTGGAAGGACCTCAGGGAGCAGAGAGATAGCATGGGAACCTCTGCTCTCAGACCTTTCTGTGGGGCCAGTGAGGCTCAGAGTGATGCTGGCTATGGGCAGGACTTGGGTGTACCCAGAGATGTGGCAGGAAGAGTAGCTGAAACCGTGAGAACTAGAGTGAGGGGCCAAGGAACCGCTCTTTGCTTCCTTCTTCTTCTCTTCCTTCTCTTCTGATTTCCACGTTTTTTGCCTTTAAGAGCAGTTCCCTCAGACTTTGTGATCCCAGTCAAGGGTAGGTGGTACTTAAGCCTGGAATGGCGAATAGGGGTCTACCTCCTGGGGGTTAGGTGCCAACACGTGTCATGGGAAAAGAAGCTGCAGTACAAACAAGGTGGACAGGGGTGGCATGGACCAGACATAAGCAGGGTCTGCAGGCAGGCAGACATGCCTGGCAGCTGCTGACCTGGGCACTTCTATTCCAGAGACACATGAGACAGGGTCCATGTACTTAGAGCCTAGCTCCAAGCTTGGCAGCATTGTGTTTGAAGAGCATCCTCTCGTCTCTGCCATTTGGGCATGACAGCAAAGGACAGAGAGGTTGAAGGGATGGAAGACACCTGGATCTGTCTCACCCAGGAGACAAAGGCAATGCTGGAAAGGCTGTGAAACAGTTTGGAGTTGAACTAGTCTGGTTTGGAAACCCAAACCAGTGCCATCTTTTGAGTTTCAGTTCCCCCAAAGAGCATGGGCTTTAGTGGCAGACATGGAGGTGGTGGTTTACCAGCTAACTTGTGTCCAACACTTGCAACCCCTTGGACTGTAGCCTGCCAGGCTGCTCTGTCCAGGGGATTCTCCAGGTAAGAGTACTGGACTAGTTCGCCATTTCCTTCTACAAGTGACAGATATACCTGGGTTGAAATTCCAACTATATCACTTCTTCTATGACTCTGAATGGGCTTCCCTGGTGGTGCAGATGGTAAAGAATCTGCCTGCAGTGCAGGAGACCCAGGTTCAATCCATGGGTCAGGAAAATCCCCTGGAGACAAGAATGGCAACCTGCTCCAATACGCTTGCCTGGAGAATTCCATGGACAGAGGAGCCAGGCTGGCTACAGTCCTGGGGTTGCAAGTCAGACACAACTGGGCAACTAACACTATGACCCTGGGCAGGTTACTTCTCCCTCACAAACCTCAATTTCCTCTTCTACTTCACAGAATTGTTGAAAAGACCATGTGAATTAAATAACTTAGCATAATGTCTGACATATCAGTTCAGTTCAGTTCAGTTCAGTCGCTCAGTCGTGTCCGACTCTTTGCAACCCCGTGAATCGCAGCACACCAGGCCTCCCTGTCCATCACCAACTCCCGGAGTTCACTCAGACTCACGTCCATCGAGTCAGTGATGACATCCAGCCATCTCATCCTCTGTCGTCCCCTTCTCCTCCAGCCCCCAATCCCTCCCAGCATCAGAGTCTTTTCCACTGAGTCAACTCTTCACATGAGGTGGCCAAAGTACTGGAGTTTCAGCTTCAGCATCATTCCTTCCAAAGAACACCCAGGGCTGATCTCCTCTGACATATAGTAAAAACTCAATAAATAGCATGGGTCTGCATATCAGCCATCACTCTGAGTACAATACATAGTTTGGCTCATTTCCTTCCTCAGCAACCCTAGAGCTAGCCATTGTATTATCATCTTTGTTTTAAAGATGTGGACACTGGTTCTAGGGGTGTAAGTGACTTTTCCTATGTGCCACAGCTAGGAAGCAGGATTCAAACCCAGGCATCATGACTCCAAAGTTTTTTGCCAATTCTGCCAAAATGCAGATTGATTAGGTGAATGGGTACAAATGTACTTTGTCAATTCTAAGTTGCTATACCAATGTGAGGGGTGGGTTGTTATTATTTATGAATCCTGTTAGCAGATGGCAGATAGTCCCTGGAAACATCCTGAATGGGAGGCTGCTGAATGAGAGACCCCCAGGTCCTGAGGATTCTGAGATGTCCCCAGTGCCGTTCAGCAGGCTGGCTGTCCCTCCGAGGCCTCCTATTTGCTAGGTTTCCAATGACCCACATTCCTCTTGGCCTAGGCCTTTGTGTGTGGAGCTTCTTGACTGGCACCCAGCCTGTGGAACCCAAGCCTGTGGAGGGTGGCTCAGTGCCGTGCAGCTGCCAGGAAGGGGACATCAAAGGCACAGCACGTGGGTGAAGCAGCTCCCTGCTTTGTAAACAGCTTGTGGGCTTCTCGGTGCACAGGCATGCATGCATGCAAGGAAGAGGACTCAGGGACTTTGGCAAGCAGGCGGGCCCAGGAGCTTGTGGGCTGGGGAGTGGCTAGGGAGGATCAGTGGGGAAGGTGGAGGATGACAGGAAAAGATGGCAAAGGCCTGGAGAGAAGGAGGGAGAGAAGAAAGAGGCGACGCTGGTGTGGGTGGCTGGCAGGGCTTGCTCCCTGTTTTATGCTGCTTCTGGAGGGAGGCTCTGGCAGAGCTGGATGCTTAGCGTCAGGCTGCCAGAAGCCTGTGAGCCACCGTCACCCAGTGTTTCTTTTATTCATTCATTCATGCATGTGTGCGTCCATACATTCATCCAACTGTTCATTGAACCACCAAGTATGGAACAGTAGTTTAGAGCTCAGGAACCAGATTGCATGTGTCAAACCCTGCCTGTACTTTTTGGCTTTGTGACTTAGGGTGAGTTATTTGCCCCCTGGTACCTCAGAGTCTAGTCTTCCCTGGTGCCTCAGAGGTGAAAGCGTCTGCCTCCAATGCGGGAAACCCGGGTTCGATCCCTGGGTCAGGAAGATCCCCTGTAGAAGGAAATGGTAACCCACTCCAGTACTCTTGCCTGGAGAATCCCATGGACGGAGAAGCCTAGTAGGCTACAGTCCACGGGGTTGTAAAGAGTTGGACATGACTGAGCGACTTCACTCACTCACTTACCTCAGAGTCTGCATTTGTAAAATGGGTATAATAATAGTACTTGTTTCAGAAAGTGATTGTGAGGATTCAATAGGTTATTCCATGTGAAGTTCTTAGGATAATGCATGAAAAATGAAAGTGAAAGTCACTCGGTCATATCCGACTCTCTGCCACCCCATGGACTGAAGCCTTCCAGGCGTCTCTGTCCATGGGATTCTCCAGGCAAGAATACTGGAATGGGTTGCCATTTCCTTCTCCAGGGGATCTT
>SJYV01023102.1:0-56536 GCA_006410875.1 Neotragus pygmaeus
ATTCTGAGAATTCCAAATGGTGTAATTCTCTCAGAAATAAAAGCTGAAGGGTTAAGAAAGTAGAGATTTCCAGAGAAAGAAGAGTACAAAACAGTACTGTATGTATAATGTAGGATCAGAAAGGGGAAGGGATAACAGTGGAAAAGATGAAATCATGTTTTAGAAACTGAATATGCTTCTAAATATCATGGAAAGGAAATATGAAATTATTCATACAGTATAAATTTTAAGACAAAGAGGTTTATGCTATCAAAGTTTTCTAGAGTCACAGTTCTCATACATTAGAACCTAGAAGAATATAGGTACATGCATCAATGTTCTATCAAAAACTAATTCGTGGGAAATATATATAGATAGTTCAGTGCAGTTCAGTCGCTCAGTTGTGTCCAACTCTCTGCCACCCCATGAATCGCAGTACGCCGGACCTCCCTGTTCATCACCATCTCCTGGAGTTCACTCAGACTCATGTCCATCAAGTCCATGATGCGTACACACACAATAAAATAAAGCCATATAAGATACATGTATTAGTGATAATCTTTTAGGACTCTTTTTAAATTGCAAAGCCCCAAAACAAACCTTTGAATTGAATCAGAAGATGAATAAAAAACACAAGTGTGTTTGTTATACATAATGGATGCTTTCTGTTTTTAACAGTTGTTGTGTAAGTTTTAAAATGCTCCAGAATGTTATTGACCCATGTCATTTGTTATCACTAGTGCTGAATTCTTTCTTGTGATTCACACATACTGTGTTCTCTCAAAGAAAGGCATTCATAGCAAATCATTTCTCCTGTACTTGTATATACCAGTCTCTAATGGAAGGCTAAATTTATGGTTAATAAGCTATGCATAAAAATGTTTAAGTGTAACAGTTTCTATTCTAAATAGGAGGAAATCAAAATTGAACTGTAGAAATCAAAACAACTATAGATTTTAGTTTAAATCAGATATATTCATCATAGTACCCTAAATAATATGAAAAATATTCTGATGGATATTCATGAACATGCTTTGAAAACAACTGATTTCCTGTAGAATTTATGGGAGTTTATGGAAATATAAAGAAATATTTCATTCCTTTGTTGGAAGGTATGTGATTCTTACAAGTTTCTTTCACTGACTTATAGAAACAAGCATTTAAATGGTGCCTGTATCTGGGAATATGTTAAACAAAGGTTGTGCCAATCAGATACCAAAAAAAAAAAAGTAAGATGATGATCAAGTGAACCTTATAATTTTTGTATCAAGGATATAATTATGAGTATCTCATTTCTGTCATATTCTATTTTTGACAAGTTTATTATGAATTAAATTATATCTGAATGTGTAAAAATACAACAGAAGTTGTGGGTGTTGTTTTTATTGATATGAGAGAGGAAAACTATGGTATTTGTGTCTTGAAAGGATCCCTGTGCCTAGCCATAAGTTTAAATACCTAAGTGATACAGAGAAGGGTTGATATGTCATGTCCATAAGGAAATTTGGAAAAGCAGTTCAATTTCAAATGAGTTAAGCCACTAATTATCAACCAGTTTTTCTTTTTAATAAGTTTAATATCTGTTTCCACTCAGTCCCTAAAAAAGAAAAAAACAAAAACAGGTTTTACAAATGTATACAGATCAAGGCAGCAAGAACCTGTGGTTTAATATTCATGTTATTTTTACTTTATTGTTTTGTATCAAAGTCTCATTGCCAAGTCATGCAGAGCACTGGGGTCATTAAGCTTACAATTGACAAAATTAAAAAAAAAATCTGGAAAATAGCTTCAGTTTCCAAGTGGCTTTGGCAAAAGAAACCTGGATAATTTGTTATATTTGGTGCCAGTAACATTTTAAAGCTGGATTCATATCAAGACCATTAAGTATCTTTCATTAAAAAAATGAAGAAAAACTGATCCTCTCTCCTTTCTCTCTGTACTGTAGCTTTCAGAGCTTGACTTTCAGAGCTGCCAACTTGGATGTCAAAACACTCAGCTGAACGTTCCTCTATTACTAGAGTCTCCAACATGTGTTAAAATTTGGCTGAATTAGAAATACGCCAACAGTTAAACATCTTGAGTCCTTTTCATACTGAGTTCCTGGCATTTAATTGTGGTGGCTCCGTCACTTACCAGTCTCTAGCCATGACTATAGGAATTTTCATTTGTCAACATTTTGCAATTCTATGTTGTACACATTTAATTCATTAGCTTATTGGTTGTTTCATTCTTTTTTCTAAGCCTATAAATGCCAGAAGGACATATGGATAGTTCTGTGGGAAACAATCACCCTTTCTCTGATGAGTAGACATATTTGCTTTAGAATAGAAACAAACCATAGCTACTGGTTTTTAATTCATAATTATGTTTCCTTGGGGTACCTTCCTGTGAAATGCTATCATTTTGTCCAGGTTCAAACTTTGAAGAGAATCTGCTCTTCTCCAATTACTATTCTTTTGCAAAAGGAAAGCCCTCAAATGATAGCAAGGGATAAATCACCATAAAATTTAAAATTCCAATAAAGGTGCTTATTAATGGAATTTAAACATTTCTTTCATGAAAAATAAGATTAAAATATAACAATACATTTTGCCTTAAGTAACATTTTATCATGTCACCCAATTTTTTCATATGTATATGGAATCAACCTTATCGTAAGTACCCTGAGGACAATTCTTTTTCCAGTTCAGTTGCTCAGTCATGTCCGACTCTGAGAATGGGCTGCACCATCCAGGCTTCCCTGTCTGTCACCAGCTCCCAGAGCTTACTCAAACTCATGTCCATCAAGTCGGTGATGCCATCCAACCATCTCAAATAACAAATAGTACTAGGTATATAATGTGAGCACATTGTGCTCAAAAAGTATCTTCTAGTTAGTGGGTTAGGATAGTTTTTAACTTTGAGGGATAAAACCATTATATATTTATATTACAAAAGGAAAATAATTAAAAATTATAAATCTGTAACTAATTTCGTAGCTAGGTGTAATGGCTGTGAAATATGTAAAAATACATTTTATTTCTTCCTGTTCTTTTATTGTAGTAAGTGTAAAAATTTAACTTAGTGATACTGTAAAAAATATTTGACTTGTTTCTCCACAAAACATATATGGATTTCAGGAGAAAACAGTTGGAAGCTGAACATGTATTAATATTAATGAAATTTTTTAAGGTGTCAAAGTCAACCAGAGAATCAGAATAACTTGAGTTTAAGTTATGATTTTTTTTCACATAGGAACATCATTGCTTGCTATATACCTTGTTACAGACTTCCCTGGTGACTCAGCTGAAAAGAACCTGCCAGCATGCTGGAGACACAGGTTCGATCCCTGGGTCAGTAAGATACTGTGGAGAAGGCCATGGTAATCCACTCCAGTATTCTTGCCAAGGAAATCCCTGGATAGAGGAGCTTGGTGGGCTACAGTCCATGGTGTCGACTGAAGCAACTAAGCACGCATATCTTGCTATAAGAAGTTACTCAAAAGTCTGTAAGCTTCTTCCATGCCTATTGTTATTTTTTAAGGTAATTTAGTAAGTGACTGACATAATAACTGGCAACATATACTTCGAGGGCTTCCCAGGTGGTGCTAGTGGTAAAGAATCCACCTGCCAATGAAGGAGACACAAGAGACAAAGGTTTGATCTCTGGGTTGCGAAGAACTCTGAGTAGGAAGTAGCAACCCACTCCAGTATTCTTGCCTGGGAAATCCCACGGACAGAGAAGTCTGGTGGGCTACAGTCCATAAGGTTGCAAAAAGTGGAACACGACTGAGCGTAACAACACAGAATTTATTCCCCTCTTTGAGTTAGTCTATAGGCAATAGTTTGAAGAGCACAATAGACCTCTTAGTGTTAAAAGATCATTTAAAACAGTACTATTATATTTGAGACAGTAAAATATTCTTGAAATTTTCACTTTATTTAAATTAAAAACAGGAAATTCTGGATAGGTAAAATAATCAGTACTGAAAAAAAAGGACAGCTTAAATAGTTTAAGTTAAAACAAGGACCAATATTTTATAGGAGATAATATAAAAATGGCTGTTATGTTTTATATATGGAAATAAAGCTAAAAATTATAAGGAAAAAATTTAATCTTTTTTAAACAATAATTTATTTACCTCAAATGCTAACTTAAAAATCATTCAAGTGGAGATGATTCACATAACCTCAAGATAAAATTGCAATGAAATTATTACTGGAATATTTTAATTCATGTTTTACTTTCAATGTGAGCATAATGGTTGCCATTTTTCAAAAAGGATCTTGAAAGCTTTGATCAGTTTTTCCAAGTTTATCTTAACTTTGATATGAATGTTATTGTCTTATAGGCATCATCCTTTTTTTTTTTTTCCTTTAATTGTTAACTGGTCTCACTCTGCTAGATAAATATTCATTGTCAATGGCTTAAAGTTCTTTTAACACCTTATTTAGGACTTCTTTTACCTTTAGGGACCTAGATATTTTTTAAATTAAATCCAAAATTTGTATTTGAAATATATTAAGTATATTTTCCATTGCCATGAGAGAGAGAGTGATAACTCTATTAGTATCAAATGGTGTATGATTGCATTAGTTAAGACTTTCCAGGGAAATAGGACTGACAGGATATCTATATCTGTTTATCTATCTGTCTATTTAGAGAGGTTTATTGTAGGAATTGGCTGACATAATACTGAAGGGCAAGAAGCCACCCAATCGGCTGTGTTGAAGATGGAGAACAGTGAAAGTCGGTAGTATAATTCAGTCTGAGAACGAGGACAGGTCCGTGGTGTATATCCTAATCTGAGTTTGAAGGCCAGAAAACCAGGAATGCTGATGTCAGAGGGCTGGAAAGGATGCATATGCTATTTCAGAGACAGAGCAAATTCCTCCCTCCTCTGCCTCTGTTGTATCCAAGCTCTCACCAGATTGGGTGGTGTCTACTCTCACCCTGGAGATCATCTGCTCTAATCAGCCAGGGATTCAAGTGCTAATCTCCTCTGGAAAGACCCTTGCAGGCACACCCAGAGATAATGTTTACCAGCTTTCTGGACAGCCTTTGGCCCAGTCAAGTTGACACATCAAATTAACCATCACCTTGATGCTTGAATAATAACTGATTTTACTAATTTATTAGTAGAAATGATTTGGTTAAGGCAATTATTTTTCCTTATATAAAATTTATAGCAGGGGAGACCCAAATATTGTATAACAAGGAATACTTTTACTATTCAATTATAGCCAACACTACAAGTTATAGCCTGTAGTATATACAAGTTATACTTGTATACTTATCCATACTACAAGTTATAATGACAGACCTGGAAACACTGAGGAGTTATTTCAGCTTTGATTTAAACTCCTCCAGGAACACTGAATAATTAGAAATTCATGAACTTCTTATAAAAGTTTGATCTTTACCAACGTATACTTAATTTTATAATGGGATGAAAATCTTTATAACGAAATCTTAAACTTTAGCTTGTTTTGAACACGACAGTGTATTTTACTTAATAAATAGTATTCAGCTCACTTAAATTTTCATTTTTACTTAAAGAGAGTATCTCAAATAGATAGCACTCAGTGGACAGTAAATAACTTCTTAAAAAAAGGATGGACATTTCACTCATACAGAACCAAGAATGGAGAGCTTCCATTCCAACGCCAGTTTGATGTCATTTACTACCTCTGCCCTAAACTTTAATGGTTTCCAATTTGCCTACCAAGGTGTACCCCTTCCTTACTCACACCCCACTCCTATCTAACCTCCTGTCCAGTTACTTCCCTCCTCTTTTATGACCCCAGTTCAAAGAATTTTCTTGTTACTCCTGAATTTTCTTGTTACTCACTTACCTCCTTCCTTTTCTACAAAAATAGCACCACACTGAGAACTTATCTGCCCACCTTATTTAAGAATGCAAAAACTACCCCTTTACTTCATCTTTTATTTTTCTCTATAGCACATGTCACTTTTAATATGCTTTTTCCTATATATCTCTTTTTTCTCAGCAGTCTTTGTGGAAACAACATATATATGTTGTATATCTATATATGACACATATATACAGACTATATTACAAGTTCTATAAGGGAGCAATTTCAACTCTATGTTGACTAGTTTATGCACAGCAGCTAGAATGGCACCTGAGACTTAATAAGTACTCAGCAAAGAAATAGGAACAAACTGATTGAATGAATCATATGTTCATTATCAGAATCACTTTAGTTTTGAGTGTCTAAATTAATAGGCATTGTCAGGAGTGTAGAGAAATAAGGAAAATTGTGAGTTTTTTTGTGTATTTGAAATAAAGGAGACCTGTAGATTTCATCTTAAGTGAATGGAATGGTTATTGTTCTGCTCTATCAGGAAATGAGTGCAACGGATTTGGTAACTGATGCCTAGAGGATCCTATCACATCAGAAGTGTGTGTGGTTAGCATACAGAATAGACCATGATCAGAGAACACTGCTCTCAAATCAGACTTAGCCCTTCATTTTCTCGTGATTTGCCATTCCAGGTCTGGGTTCCATCTCATGAACCAACCTAGGAAGCAGTGTTTATGTGCTCTGTTCACGTGCAGAGATGTGTATATATCAAATTAGTTGTTCTTTGATTTAAAGGATGATGTGATTCAGTGCAGTAGCAAAGTCAGCCATTAGTTACTGCCTAGAGCACAGGGACGCACAAAAACCATCAGCACAGACTAAACAAGAAGTGTAGAAAATTTTTTACTTCTAGAAAAAGACAATCTCTTTTTCAGGAAGTAAAGGGTAGACATGGATGTCCAGTATTGGCTCTAGGTATTTCTTCTCTTAAGGAGTATTTAGCTCTGGCCGTAGATATGTGTTGAATACACCCATACACACACACACCCCTTTAGAATGTTTTGTGTGTATACATAATATGCAGTATGTAGGAAAATAAAATATAAAAGATTTTGAAAATGAAAACATAAAATTATATACACAATAAACGCATGGCCAAAGAACAATGCATTTGCCTACACATTTAAACCTGATTATAGAATATTAGAAGAGACAGTGCCCTTTATAATAAAGTGAATTAAAAAGCAATTTGCAACTGAGGGAAAACCTAAACAAGATATTTGCATAATTATTTAAGTCTGATTTTACACAAAGTGGGCAGGATAAATACTGGAAGGATACATTGAAATGTAGTTTAAAGCATTTAATTATAGCATAATTATCTGGGAAGCAGCAATAGCAGAGTGATAACTTGTTTGAAAATCTAAAATGGGTGCATGGGGAAGACTGGTTGCCTCCAATCTGGGATATTCAGTTTCTCTCCCAACTATGGTGCTCATTAGGTGGATTCCTCCATTGTTGGAGAATTTTAGTGTTGCCTCTGTTGGCAATATGTCAGATTAGTTGTTGACAAACTTTGGGAGATGGTTAGGGATAGGCCTTCCTTGCTGTAGCCCATGGGGTTGCAAAGAGTTGGACACGACTGGGAGACTGAACAACTCTTGGCTTAATAGCAGTCTATAAAATAAAATAATTTAACCCATTGTCTATCTTAAAACTAACACAGCACAGAGCATATGTGTACATCTTATTGCCCTGAATCTGAGATATCTTGATTTTAATCATTAAACCTGATCAAAATCTATTCCTTGAAAATACTACTGATATTAATAACTCATAACATTTATGAGGAATGAGCGCTGAAGAATTGATGCTTTTGAACTGTGGTGTTGGAGAAGACTCTTGAGAGTCCCTTGGACTGCAAAGAGATCCAATCAGTCCATTCTGAAGGAGATCAATCCTGGGATTTCTTTGGAAGGAATGATGCTAAAGCTGAAACTCCAGTACTTTGGCCACCTCATGAGAAGAGTTGACTCATTGGAGAAGACTCTGATGCTGGGAGGAATTGGGGGCAGGAGAAGTAGGGGATGACAGAGGGTGAGATGGCTGGATAGCATCACTGACTCGATGGACGTGAGTCTGAGAGAACTCCGGGAGTTGGTGATGGACAAGGAGGCCTGGCATGCTGTGTGATTCATGGGGTCGCAAAGAGTCAGACAGGACTGAGCAACTGAACTGAACTGAACTGATACACTTAAATATTTAGAAAGTACTTGGTGATTCTAAGTATTCATACATGTTAAATATTTTTATTATTTGTATTACTTTGAACATTTAGAGTTCTGTTTTTATTGTCTCTTACCTACTCTATTTCTTATACATACATGTAGTGTATATGCTGATTTTATTGCCTAGTAATCCCTGAGTTGGGAAGATCTTCTGGAAAAGGAAATGCCTACCAACTCCAGTATTCTTGCCTTGGAAATCCTATGGACAGAAGAGCCTGGCAGGCTATAGTCTATGAGGTGACAAAAGGGTTAGATATGACTTAGCAACTAAAACAACAACAAAATGGTCATAAAACAATATTTTTATAACTATTAACAATTTGCCTTATATAGATATCGACAGAGTAAATCCAGGTGACATGATTTGTACTAGCTTTCCTTTATTTGCTTCCCCAGATCTCTTTTCCACCTTCCTTTGCTCTGCTCTGTCTTCAGTTGGCCTCTGGGTTATTTGGTAATGGTAGAATTAGTAGACAGTCTGAAGGTAGTTTCTCAACAACTCTTGTTTGATCCATTCATTCTTCCCACAATTGTGTATGTAGTCCCTTCGTTAATTTATCTTTGTTTGAACTATGTTGGGTCAGTTCTGTTTTCTGTGGAATGCTGATTGATAGTGCTCTGTTCTGGAAGTAGCCTTCAAGATCTCATTTAGATTGAGCTAGCTTCCCTGATAACTCAGATGGTAAAGAATCTGCCTGAGGTGCAGGAGACCCAGGTTCAATCCCTTGATTGGGAAGATCCCATGGAGAAGGGAATGGCTACCCTTCCAGTATTCTTGCCTGGGAAATCCCATGGATAGAAGAGACTGGTGAGCTACAATCAGTGGGGTTGCAAAGAGTTGGACATTACTGGGTGACTAACACTTTCACTTTCACTAGGAAATATATAGATGGCCCTGACACCTTGGCAGGCTTATAACTGCAATTATTCAAGTTATCATGGGGTAGAAGAGCAAGACTTTGGATGTCAAATGCCTGTTATCCTGGATTGTAATTGAAATTACAAATACTGTGAATTAGACTAGCTGCCTCTGACTGCCATGGAGGGTTTTTTCAAACAATAATATCAACAACAAAGAGGTCTTTAAATTCCCAACGTAAGTGCTAAGTGGAACAGACAACTTCTACAGAGGTCTTGAAAATAATTCTTATTGCTTCTTATATTTGCAGGATAGATGATACAGAAGATCAGGTCTATGATATAACTTGGTGATTGTAACATCACAAAGCCAGCTAAATACAGGATTTCATGTTTTACTTTAAAGCTAAGGTACTGATTGGGGAAATGTGGAACCTTGAGATTTGTAAAAAGAATATTTGGACAGACAGACAAAAAAAAAGAATCTTGGATAACCCCAAATACCTGAATATTTATTGCCAAAGATACCTGACTATTCTTTTCTGTTTGATGATTGCATTAATCTTAGCAATAACTTCACAGGGGGCAAGTACCATCCGCTCCTCTTCATGTGCCAGCCTTTCCCAGTCGAGGTTCATCAAACTTTTATAGAAAATTATTCCTATAGCTATTTTCTAATTTTCCCCAAGAATTGCATGTAACTAGTATCATTCTGGATGTATATACAATAAATAAAGTTATTATGTACAACAAATTCCTTTCGTTATTGAAACAGTTTTCTCAGAGAATCCCCTGATGTGAAGGATTGGGTTTTGATCCTATTAAGTGTTAAATAATAGCCCGGAGGAGAAATTCAAGTTCTTTTCTGGGAGGAGATATTATATATGCAAAGGAATTGGAAGACCATGTTTTTTTGTGTAAGTGAGAACTAGGGAGCATTTGTCAGAGAAGGCAATGGCACCCCACTCCAGTACTCTTGCCTGGAAAATCCCATGGATGGAGGAGTCTGGTAGGCTGCAGCCCATGGGGTCGTGAAGAGTAGGACATGACTGAGCGACTTCACTTTCACTCTCCACTTTCATGCATTAGAGAAGGAAATGGCAATCCACTCCAGTGTTCTTTCTTGGAGAATGCCAGGGACGGGGAAGCCTGGTGGACTGCCATCTATGGGGTCGCACAGAGCCGGACATGACTGAAGTGACTAGTAGAGTAGCAATAGCAGGGAGCATCTGTAAGAATGAATTCAAAATTTAGTTTAAAAAATTGGCAATGTACCCCAATGTTCATTGCAGCACTGTTTATAATAGCCAGGACATGGAAACAACCTAGATGTCCATCAGCAGATGAATGGATAAGAAAGCGGTGGTACATATACACAATGGAGTATTACTCAGCCATTAAAAAGAATACATTTGAATCAGTTCTAATGAGATGGATGAAACTGGAGCCGATTATACAGAGTGAAATAAGCCAGAAAGAAAAACACCAATACAGTATACTGACACATATATATGGAATTTAGCGAGATGGTAATGATGACCCTGTATGCGAGACAGCAAAAGAGACACAGATGTATAGAACGGACTTTTGGACTCTGAGGGAGAGGGCAAGGGTGGCATGATTTGGGAGAATGGCATTGAAACATGTATATTATCATGTAAGAAACGAAGCGTCAGTCTATGTTTGATACAGGATACAGGATGCTTGGGGCTGGTGCACGGGGATGATCCAGAGAGATGATATGGGGTGGGAGGTGGAGGGGGTTTCAGGATTGGGAACTCATATACACCCATGGCAGATTCATGTCAATGTGTGGCAAAACCAATAAAGTATTGTAAAGTAAAATTAAAAAAAAAAATTTATGCTAAGTGAAAGAAGCCAGTCACAAAAGGCTACACATTGTATGATTCCATGTATATGAAATGTCAAGAATAGGCAAATTCTTAAAAATATAGAATAGATTAGTGGTTAGTGGTTGCCTAGGTATGGGAGGGATAAGGGAATTGGGGGTGATAGCTAAGGGGTGCAAGATTTCTTCTGAGAGTGATAAAAATATTCAAAATTGATTGTGGTAATTGATGTACAACTTTCTGAATATACTTAAAACCATTGAAAATTGGAGTATAGTTGACTTTCAAAAAAAAAACAAAAAACTGGCAACGTAAGGTTGGATTGGGTCAGATTTACTGATACAGAGTGCATTCATTCTGCATTTTCAGTATAATTTTTCAGCTCTAACGTAGATAGATTACCTTTCTTTTTTTTGAGATTTACTTGAATATTAGACTTCATAGTCTACTTTCAATAAGGTCCAGATTCTAGAATTCTCTTGGAATAATATAAAGAATGATGTAGAGTAAGGAATAAGTTTAAAGAAATTATAATGTTGGGGTAAATCTATTGTGTGCAACCTTCTCACATCCTACAAGCTGTGATGTTTAAGAAAAGCACTGAATACTGTATTTATCATGGTATTCAAGGTGTTCATATGTGTGTGTAGTAAGTCAACCACAAACGCATTAGTTCCATTCTGAGAGCAGATTTGTCAGTTCAGTTTGTTCCTAAGTCTGCCATACTTAACTTAGGTACCTAATTAACACACTCAGCTATATAGTACTGTACTGTAATAGGTTTACTTTTCACACAAATAATACATTTTAAAAGAGCACAAAAATAAAACATTTTAAATCTTATAGTAGTACCTTGAAAAGTACATCAGTGCTATACAACAGCTGGCATCCAATGAACAAGCAAGAAGAGTTACTGACTGGGACACAGAGGGCAAACTGCAATTTAACTCATGACTGAAAGCACATTTGTGTCTTTGAAAGTTCACACCTTGAAGGGTATATATATATATATATTTGTTTTGTTTCTCTCACCCAAATATACTCCTTTAGTGCTCCTGTTTTCATTGGGATTCAGTAACACCATTTCCTTCTCTTGTTCCTTAATGCTAAGAAGTCATTACAGCATCCTGCTCTGTGTGTGTGGTCTGGATGTCCCACTATTCTTTGTTCCTTATTTGTAATCTTGCCCCAAATGTGTAAACAATTCCTTCATTATCATCTCTTTTGAACTATCTGAACTGAATTTATGTACACATGGAGACTCTCTTCATTTCTTTCTTTCTTTTTTTTTTTAATTTTCAAAATGTTCTGTGTTAGATTACTAACACAATCATGCTTTGGGTCTTTCATAAATTTTTAGTGTAACGTGTTTTCTTGGAATTAATCTCTCTGTTTAGATATATAAATTCCTTTGTGAACTAATTGATATTCCTCTAGGTAACATGTGCCAACCATTATATTCATGATCATAAAATTTATACAGTAAAGCCGAATTAGTTTAATTTGTTAATTTTCCATTTTCAAATTGGACCATTGATCTGTCAATTTGGGGTATAGAGTAATAAATTTAGGACTTAAAATTTATAATACCATTTCATAAATAATTAAAATATTAAAATAAACATGCTTAGGACATGAACTATGTGTATATATTTTATTATAAACCTATATTCTCTTAATTGAATAATAATTATATTTAGAGAAGCACACGATTTCAAATTGTGGTTGCTACTTGATTCTGTAAGATCACAAGAATACATAAAAATACACTGCAGAGGCATAACTTTTTTATTACCATATGTTTTAAAATAATTACAAGAACATAAAATACATCTGGGAACTTGTCTCAATTAGAAGTCTTGCTCCTCAGGGAAACATGATAATTTAGAAAGCAGGAGTTTCTTATAAACTGAAAAGATTCACATGATTTATTGATGTCCATTATTTCACGAATAAAGAAAATAGATCTTTAGTATCTCTAACTGAATGGGGACTGATAGATTTCCAGGACAAAGATAATAGTCATTTTAATGAATTATGATCATAACCAGGTTTTAGTGATAAAATCAGAATGATTAGATCACTACCTGTAACATAACCAAGAGTATACTGAAGTCCAGATTATGCTTCCATGTCTGCTAAATCTGTGTGCCTTCCAGGTCATTCTTCAAATACCAAAAGCAAACAAGTAATTTTTCTCTAAATGTGTGTATGTACATACATACATGCATGTTGGTCATCTCAGCAAGAGGTACTCCTACTGGAGCTTGGCTGGCCTTATTATGCAAAGTAAGGATAGCTAACGTGACAGAAGACATTGACCTGGGGGCAAAACGGCCCTGTGTTTTTGTTTTTATGGACCAAAAATATCTTACCTTGTACAGACAAAAATTGTTTTTGTTGTTTTGTCACTAAGTTGTATCAGACTCTTGTGATCCCATGGACCATGAGCCATGCTCCTCTGTCCATGGGATTTCCCAGGCCAGAATATTGGAGTGAGTAGCCATTTTCTTCTCGAGGAGATCTTCCCAACCCAGGACTGAACTTTTGTCTCCTGCATTGCAGGTGGATTCTTTACTGCTGAGCCACCGTGAAAATTATAGAACCCTATATAAAGATTTCTAACTGCCACATTGAATACTCCTAGCTCTTCTAGAGTTTGTATTGAATGCAAAATGAAGGGGAAAAAGACCATCTTCCAAACAGCTTTAACAACTTGCCTCCATCTAATTTCCCAAACAGAAAACCTCAAATATACTTTTGATGTAGATGATTCTGAACCATTTTGCTAATGTAAGTGTTATTCACAAAACCAGGTTTCCCTGTGCATTCTGTTTTCATCTGTCTGTTTCTAAATCTTTGTTCCCATCATCTCTGAGTCCAGTCAACATCTTTCCCAATTTGAACCATTTCATTAATCTCATAACTGACATCTTCTATCAAGTAAAGCTTCCATATAATATACTTTCTGCTCTAGGAGAATATCTTTTCAAAATATGTGAATGGCTCTAACTTTAAAAACTCTGTAATTCCCTCCCAGTATCCCTAGGATTAAGAATAAAATCTTCATAGACCCAAAGTGCCTTTTCCATTCAAATACTTTAACCTTTCCTGCAGGAGTCAGTCCTCACTTTTATCCTCAAGCACATGCACTTGTACCTTGCTTTAGAGACTTTACACAGATTGGTGCCTTAGTCTGCAGAACTCTTACTTATTTTTCAGTCTTAGCGTAAATGTCATTTCCTCCAGCAAGTTTCCCTGACCTTCAGCCTGGGATAAAATGTCTCATTATGGGCTCATATAGCATCCTGAAATTTTTACATTTCGCTTTCTGGGATCTTGTTTGATGTGCGTCTCCCTTCCTATTCTGTTTTGTGAGTACCGTGGCCCTGTGAGCTTTCTTTATAACTGCGTCCCTTGCCTCAGTTTCATGCATGCATATAGAAGGTATTTCATTTCTTTTTTAATCAACAAAGTTTTCATCAGTTTCTCTTAGGGCTTCAGCATAAACTAGGATATAGTAAGTACTCAGTTTTTGAAGAAAATTAATATAAGTAATAAGCTTTTGAGGAATACCTTTTTGCATATGTGAGAGACTGATTTTTGAATAAAATACCCAATAGGGTTTTCCATGTCCTGTATATACACTCTTCAAAATATTTAAATATTTTATCATTTATTGTATGTCTAGGCTATTTTGCTCTTTGCTAGTAAGCTCAGATATGTTTATCATTCAGAATTAAGAGCTCTTCTTAGTCAAGTTTTTAAGCAAAAATGTATTTCCTTTTTTCCTTCCCTCTATCCGTTTAATTACTACTCAGCTTTTGTTTTTCTTTTAATGGACCTTTGAATCTGTGTCTTTTATTGTACTCAGTTTCAGATTCTTTTTGCAATTAAGCACAATATAAATAGTAAACTAAGAACAGTTGAAAACCCATTTTGGTGTTAAACAATTCTTCCAGCAGTCATCACTCGTATTGTACAGTCTTCTTTGGAAATGAAACCTTAACCTAACAATTGAAATAAAAGAATTTCTCAGATTTTTCAGTGTTCTCAAAATTTACAAAAATAATGGATTCAGGTATGTCTGCCTGCTGAATATATTTCTGTAAAACAATGCATACTACAAAGTCACACACTAAAAATTCAAAACTTATCAAAATAAAGTTGTTGCTGTTTAGTTGCTCAGTTGTGTCTGACTCTTTGCAACCCTATGGACTTTAGCCAGCCAGGCTCCTCTGTCCACGGGATTTTCCAGGCAAAGATACTGGAGTGGGTTCCTATTTCCTTCTCTAGGGGGTCTTCCAGACCCAGGGATCAAACCTGCGTCTCCTGCTTGGCAGGTGGATTCTTTTACCACTGAGCCACCAGGGAAGCCCAAAATAAAGTTAGAGCCTGTATAATCAGAAAGAATAGAGATGATAGCATTGCTAACAATGATGCTTGTGTGTGTTGTCAGTTGTATCTGACTCTTTATGATCCCATGCTTAGTTGCTAAGTCACTTCAGTCATGTCTGACTCTGTGCAACCCCATAGACGGCAGCCCACTAGGCTCCACTGTCCCTGGGATTCTCCAGGCAAGAACACTGGAGTGGGTTGCTCTTTCCTTCTCCAATGCATGAAAGCGAAGGTGAAAGTGAAGTCACTCAGTCATGTCCGACTTAGCGACCCCATGGACTGCAGACTACCAAGCTCCTTCATCCATGAAATTTTCCAGGCAAGAGTACTGGAGTGGGGTGCCATCACCTTCTACATAGACTAGGGCTATTCAAATGAAGGTACATGTCTGATAAACAAATTAATTAAACAATCATTACATAATTTAACTTTAGAAATAATATGAAAGTAATTTGATGAAAGAGAAGATAAGGAAGGGTTGAAGATACTGATTCTGAAAAAAAAAAATATTTGCAAAGATTAGTGAGAACTCTCCAGTAAATTTTTTCCAATGTGGATCACTGGGCTGTACTGAGACAAAGGGAGAATTCTAAGCAAAATGGCACCATATAGCACTTGGTCTTCAGACAGAATGATGAGTTTAATTCTGTTAGGGTTCATGGTGAAATCTGCTGTACTGGTAACAAACAAGCAACTATATGATAGAAATTTTAATATTAGGGGCTGGGGGAAATTGTGCTATTCAACCAACTTCCATGTTAAACAAGTATCATTTCCTTATTTACCAAGCTCTCATTTTCATGAGTTTGAAGCCTTTATTTTCATTACCGAGTCATATTTTGAGACAGGCAGTACAGACTGCATTTGATCTTTACTCTAGAGGAAGGGATGAACATGAAAATAGTTCCAAGCAGTGCTTCTCAAACTATGATATTCATACAAATTACCTGGAGATCTTGTTAAAAAGCTAATTCAGATTCAAATTCAGTTTGTCTGGGAGGGTCTTCAGATTATACATCAAGATAATGCATATGCTATTAGTCACAGAGCAGACCTCCACTAGCAAGAGTCTAGATGAGCTCTGTTCAGTAGAAATGTGAGCCATGCATGTAAGTTAGACTTTTCAGTAGCCACATTAAAATAAAAATAAATTGGTAAAATTTATTTTTTATCTGTTTTAGGTAAAAATATTTTACCTATTTACAATATATTTTATTTAACCTAATATACCCAAAACAGTATTATTTCACCATGGAATCATTATAAAAATTTTAATGAGCTATTTTACATTCTCTTTTCATATAGCTGTTTAAATGTTTTATTTTCATCAGAAATAGCTGATGTTATTTTACATTTGAAAAAGTAGAGTAACATCTCCAGTTGTTCCAAATATACTTAAAATATTTCCAACTGACTTAGAGTATCAGAGTTTAAAATTAAATTTAAATTCATTAAAATTAAAAGAAAGTATAAACATTTGGCACCTAAATTGTCACATTTCAATGCTAAGCCACCACACATAGCTAGTACTTGTCATGTGGGTCAGCACAGATACATAGACTATTTTAACTAGATTTAAATATTTTAAACAGAATATTTAATGGAAATTTACAGCAAGCTTCAGGAAACAACATACAATTTCTCCTTCAGTAAATATTGTTTGGAGTTTTAATACATACCAACTATTTTGCTGAGTGTTTTAGCTAGATAAAGTAAAGGGAGAAAACAATTTTAAGAATATAGAATGCCGTATAAAGTGTAAGAGCACGAATTCAGCTGGGTGTCAGTGGCTGAAACTTGGAAATGCAAAACCAAGAGGAAATATATTTGCATTTACTCTGTATCCATTTGGAAAGAACACATTTCTTCTCATTCCCTGCAGGAGGACATCCGTCCCTCCTCTTCATCCACATCCTGTGTGAAGGATGCTTGCCCCCAGCCTCCTCAGGTTACATACTGTGCTGGTTTTTCCCTTATTTCTCTTCAGTGCCCACCCCACCCTTCTTTCTCTTTTCTGTGACACTGGAGCTGCAGCCTGCTCAGCACCATCATCAGATTCACTTGCTGGTGGCACTAGGTTTTTGTCTAGAATCTGGAGTGAGAGTGAAAGGCAGGCATCTGGGAGAAGGGTTTTCTTTTTTAAATTATCATATCCTGTTACTTTCAGTTTGATAACAGAAGGTAACACAGGCTCTTTCTAGCCCTGGAATGTTTCAGCATCCTCATCACCAGCTATGCTCTGAATAGATTCTAGTACCAACCAGATTATCCCTTCCTCTTTGGAAAGGCAGAGATGTCCTGCCCTCTTCAAAGGTCTGAGGTTCTTTGAGCTCTTAGAGTCTGGTCATATCATCTCTTAATTTTGGTCTGTGAGTGGTAGCTTCAGGGTTAACTCAGTCCTACTGGTGGTGGTTCCTTCCTGGCTAGAGATATAAGAACTAACTCAGCTCCACTGGCGGTATGTTCTATGTAGTGGATGATATCTATGCTACCTCAAGGTTTTCCTTTTTGCTCTTTCATTTTTCTCATATCTGGATAATCAATCTGCCCTATTAAATCTCCTCTTTTTCAAAAACATTACGTGGTTTCTATTTTCCTATTTCAAACTGACTGATATACTTGGAACAGAGAGAAAATCACTGCAGTCCTTCAATTTAAATTCCAAGAGATAGGAGAGTTCCTACTCATCTATATTATGTCTAGGGGAGGGGAGTGGAGTCCATTTTTGGTCTAATCAACTACAGAAAAGAGAATAGTTTCATGTATTAGGAAAAAAAAAAAAAAGGCTGCTGGAAACTGGAATCTTCCTGCTTGATGTTGTGTTTGTTTGTTCCCAGAGAAAAGAAATAATGAGATGTACAGCTATCTCAAAATATGTCTACCTAAAAGATAATCATAGAGTTAAAGCTCTATAGACATGACTATATTAATCTGATAGATTTGATTCACTTGACCATCCTTCCAGTTAATTAAATAAATTTAGCAACTCTTACCTGATGAAGTACTTTTCTCTAGAAATTATTCTGCTTTTCTCTTATATCATTATCAAAAGTACATCTACTGGATATTTTCTGATAGTATAAGATAAAATCATGTTATTTTTATGTGAATAAAACATTATTTGGTTCACCTCCATTTTCAGCTAATATTCTTTTTCTTTTTGTCTTTACATAAATATTCCTCCAAACAGTTTCCAGTATGAGTGATTTCTACCCACTTTCTTTACATTTTCCATGAAAATCATTACTTTCAGGAATTCATTTCTGTATTTATGCAGAAACTGCTCACATCAAAGTCTAAAAATGATGTCTCTGTTGTTAAAACCAGAGCCCAATCTCAGCTGATCTAAAAGCAACAAGTACACTTGGTCGTATCTTCCTTGATGTGCAGGCCATCACATTCTTTTTTTTGTTTGTTTCCCTTTGTGTATCCTCTTTGTCTCCGTGACATCTAAAGTGTAGTCCTTGGACTGCTTCTCTCCCTACACTCACTTTGTAACCTCATCAATTCTCTTGGCTTTAGATAGGTTGACAAGTCCCAAATCTATACCTTGGCTCTGAACTCATCCCTGAATCCAGACTCATATATCTAAAGTGAATTTGACATCTCTACTTGAATGTCTAAAAGGAATCTCAAGCTTTAAAAGTAATACCCCCAACATCTTGCAAAAAGTATTTTAAAAAGCTTTAAAAAGTATCCATCTAACGCAATCCCAAATTGGCCTCCTCGCCTCATCACCTGCCCTGTTTTAAAATATGTCGACTTCTATTTCAGTTGCTTGCCCTAAAACTTGTCATTCAGCCTTTCCTTATCTTTGTCTCTCACACTTCACGTGTAAGCTAAAGGAGTTCTGTTGGTTCTACCATCAGAACATACATGGAAGCTGCTCACTTCATTCAGCCACTTATTCTACCACTCCCATGCAAGCTCATTTCTCAAATACTTTATCTTGATAGCTTTATAATTGGTGTCTTGGCCTTATCCTTTGACTTTCAATGTCCACATTCAACACACACTTGATATTCCTTACCCTGTGCTTTACAAATATTAAATAATTTAATGCTTATTATACTTCCCTTGTAGCTCAGTCGGTAAAGAATCTGCTTGCAGTGCATGAGACCTGCATTCAATCCATGGGTTGGGAAGATCTCCTGGAGAAGGAAATGGCAACCTCCTCCAGTATCCTTGCCTGGAAAAATCTCATGGACAGAGGAGCCTGGTGGGCTGCAGTCCATGGGGTCGCAAAGAGTCGGGCATGGCTGACCGACTAACACTTACTTACTTTACTTCTATGAGGTAGATACAACTATCATCATCAGTATACCCATGAGAAAGATGAGCCACAGTGAGTTGAAGTAAAACGACCAAAACCCCATAGTTGGTTAATGTCAAAGATAGGTCCCTAGGTTATCAGGTACCAGAATCTCCTAATCTCTGTTCTCTACTACAGCTCTTATTCCAACAAAAATCACAGCATGTCACTCATCTACTCAAAACATTCAAATGAGTTTCCATCTTTCCTCAGATTATAAGTCACAGCTTTGAACATTTCTCAAAAAGCATATATACATTGGCCTCTGGTCATCTCTGATATCACTTCTTATCACTCTGTTCCTTATTCTCAACTCCCCTTCCCTTCCCTTCTTGAAGATCTTGGGACACAAAAGACCCCCATCTTTCAGGGCCTTTGAATTTGTTATTCTCTCTGCCTGGATTCTTTCCCAAATATCTACATAGTCTGTCTACTCACTTCTATCAGATCTTGATTTTAGTATTCCCTTCTAAGTGGGTCCTTATTTATAGTGTACATAAAATCTCCTATCCTCAACTCTGAGCTACTTTACTTATTTATTTTTATTTTGGGAAAATTTCAACATGTCATATGTTTTATTTATTTATCTTATTTTTTGTCTTTCCCCACTCTACACTCATTCAAATGCATGTCTCATGAAGGAGAGCGTTTGCTCTGTTTTGTTAATTGCTATATTCCCAGTGCCTGGTAAAAATTTGCTCAATTTTCTGAATAAATAAATGAATGTTTAAAAAAGAAAATGGCATTTATTTAACTGACAACTGTCATTTGAACATATCAAATCCAGGTTTGTTTTTGGGTCTGACTTCTATCATGTTTTATGCTTTGACTTCTGATGAATTTATCGAAGAGAGGGCATTGTAAGCACAAAAAAAGTTGTGCATATGGACACAAAACACTGTTCAAAATAGTGGGGATATAAGGGGAAATAAATGGAAGTGGAAGGATTATTTAGGCAGAGGCTAATGTGCATATGGCTGAGCCTGAATTACACATGAGATTGATTTAAATTGTCAAAGCAACACATGGACATAAGTTATTATTACTTTGTATTTTGTTATTGTCCTTAAATGATGAGATTCTGCTAGGGCAACTGTGTGTCTCCAGTTAACATTTTAAAGCAAAGCATGACTTTGATGATTCAAATATAGGCCTGTCTCTGTAACTATATCTCTGAGTAATAGTATACTATTACTCTACCATGTAAGTTGTTATTGTTGTTCAGTTGCTAAGTCATGTCTACCTTTTCTTTTCAAATCTATGGACTGCAGCTCGCCAGGCTCCTCTGTCCTCCACTATCTCCTGGAGTTTGCTCAAACTCATGTCCATTGAGTCAGTGATGCTATCTAACCATCTCATCACCTGCCCCCATGCAGGTAGTGGGTGATAAATTTACATTTTAAAATCCAGCAATGAGCAGAAAGGGGAAAAAAGCAAGGAAAAGTGGTATGATAACAAGGAGAGATAGTGAGAGGAAGAGAAGAAAGAGGGCTCTTATTTCTCTGTTTGTGGAGTCATGGAAAGAGATGTACTGGGGATTCATGGGAGTTTATATGAATCAGACAAGCAAACATGTTTCTTTATTTTAACAATTAAATCAGGGATTTTCCAAATGAAAACATTGCAGTGGAAACTGACTATGTCTAGAATCCCCTATTTGTTTCCTAGATCTGGAAGGTAATTTTGAGTCCTTTTATACAGGAAGTAAGAAGGACAAAAAAATAAACCGAGTTATTCGGTGAAAAGGAAAACCCCTGAAATGAGCTCCCAGATTTGCGTTGGGTTCTCTGAAGTCAGTTTTTTCATGGTTCTCTGTCCCCTCACATGAAGAAAGAGGAATTTTATCTCATATTATTTACCATAATATATGTTTTTATTTTGTTGGAGCTAAAAAATTAAACATACACACATTTAGAAAGAAAATTAAAACCATAATACACAAGAGTAATTATGACAGGAGGCCAGCATTATATTCCATTAACATATGGCAGTAGGTAATTAGTTAATAAGTGCACTTTCTAAATGTTGGCTAGTGTCCACATGAAAATACATCAGACATCATAATATTTTTTTAAAAGTCACTTTGCTCCTCTGTCATTTCCTATTTAATAAACCGATATAATTAAACTAGCTGGGATAAGTAAATTTGGTCGATGTTTTTGGAAGTTTACAGCAACAATTTAAAGGCTGGAATAACAGCACGTTTATGGTTTCCTTTACAGATAACAGATGTGCAATCACGCCAGAGCTGTATATTTTTACTTTAAATAGTAGTAAATTTAATTCTTTCTCTTCCTTAAAACACCAAACAAAATAAAGTGCTGTACCAAATTCGTCGGCAGTTTCAAGAGTAATGTGCTGTATCTCCCTTCAATGGGTCTTTGCTGTCACTGTAGAGGAACTCAGAATAAAACAGAGGTGTGTAAATAGCTAGACAGATGTATATTTGACACTTTTGAAAGCAAACAGGATTTGTTTGGCACACAGTTCCCATTTTCTCTAGGGATTTGAGAACAGTGGAAGAATTTAATTTTGCAGGCCAGTATAAAAGTTTCTAAAATATATTTTGTACAATATGTATAAGACAGTCATTGATTCACTGAAATAAGAAAATGGGATTCACAACCGAATTACCTATGAGGCAGTTGTCCATTTTCAGGCAGACTCTTATGACATCAAAGAATGTAAAAATACAACATTCTTCTATAAACTAACCGAGGACATTCTTCATTCTGTTGGGATGACATTTTTGACAGTTGTTGGAGCTACAAGATCTATGAAAGTATTGTCCACAAGTTCAAGAGCATTAAAAAAAAAATGTACAGCAAAGAAGCTGCAAGAGAAAAATGCAATTCTTAAACTTCAAGTAAAATAAAAAAGCCACTTTCTTTTGAAACTTGGCTTTTTAACTAAAACGTTAGTGTAAACTATCTGAATAAATATAGTAAAAACTTATGGCATAACAGAAAATTCATCTTTTAAAAATCATACTTGAAAATTTACTTGTAAAAGAAAGTAAACAATATATTGGTAAAAAGCTTTGTAGTATTTCCTAATTACTTACACACCATACTTATCTAATATTGCTAATAAACTCTGTTTTGCAACAATCTATTTTTCTATAAACCTTAAGCAAGCCACTTCTAACATTTCAAGAGCTGATAGATAAAGAACAAGGATCAGATGACACCATTTCCAAACTTTAACATTCAGCTTTTAAAATTATATGATAAGTAAGTCCTTAAACGAGAGTCTCAGGGAATTCCTCAGTGGCTCAGTGGGAAAGAAACTCTCTGCCAGTGAAGAAGATGCAGGTTCAATCCCTGGGTTGGGAAGATCCTCCGGAGAAGGGAATGGCTGCCTACTCCAGTATTCTTGCTTTGGAAATCCCATGAACAGAGGAGCCTGGTAGGCTACCTCCATGGGGGTCACAAAAGAACCGGACACAAGTGAGCAACTAAATAACAACAAAAGGGTAGTCTCACATATATCTCATAGAATTGGAAGCTGCTTTAACTCAGATTCAATAATCCAAACAGTTGGTTTATTACACTGTAGGTTTTGCTTTAATACTTAGTAGTGCCTGTGTGGCTGTATAGGATTTTCTACCCATTCCATATCTCAAAATGATAAGAGAAAGGGAAAACCTTTGGGATGAGGGAAAGAGATTTTTAGTAAAAAATATCACTTGGACTTACTCTGAATGGTGGTTACAACTGTAAAGATGATTTTTCCTTATAGTAAAGAGTCTGTAAAACGTATTTCTATAATGCACAGCAAGCACCTGCATCATCCTTCAAGATGATTTTATTTTTGGTCGTTGATTGTGAGCATAATGAGGATTTCATTACACTTCAGCATAGTAATTACCCTCTCATATGTGATGTTGAGAAGCAATATCCACTCTCAAATTTTTGCAATTGGTAATTAAACACATTTTTTTTGGTATAATTTATCAAAGGACTAAGTGTTTTAGTAAATGAATACCTATGGATTTTTGGATACCACGGTAAGATGTGTATTTTAAAGAATAATTTTGACTCATAGGCTTGTGCTATGCTAAGTTGCTTCAGTCGTCTCTGACTCTGTGCAACCCCATAGACCACAGCCCACCAGGCTCCCCAGTCCCTGGGATTCTCCTGGCAAAAACACTGGAGTGGGTTGCCATTTCCTTCTCCAATGCATGAAAGTGAAAAGTGAAAGTGAAGTCACTCAGTCGTGTCTGACTCCTAGTGACTCCATGGACTGCAACCCACCAGGCCCCTCTGTCCATGGGATTTTCCAGGCAAGAGTACTGGAGTAGGTTGCCATTGCCTTTTCCATTGGCTTGTGAGCAAACATGAAAAATAAAAAAAAATAATTTTAAGAAGGCATACTTGAAAAGCTTTAGTAAAAGACAAGAATATTGCTATAATTTTATTTATCTACTCTACTACATATATCATTTTACTGTAAGCAAAATGAAGAAGATGTTTTTGGTACTGGATATATTGTAATGTTTTTTATAATGCATAAAATATCTATATTCTTTGAAAACAAACAAAAAACTACTTAGCACTTCTGTTGTATCTCAATCATGCATGATTCCCAAATATGTGTATCATTTGGTTGATGGAATTGTGTATTGTTTGTGGGTATGTGTGTTCTATAGAACCAATGCATTTCTAATAATGACAAGGGGCCAAGAGAACTTCACTTTTAAAAAAGGCAAAACATTAGCTTCACACACAAACACTTCCAAATATCTATGTCCATTTATTTAGTCTGTCTCTTCTCCAAAAGAATGAGAATGTCTAGAGAAAATCTATTTTGGTACACTGAAATAGTAAAGATATATAAACCTAAATAGTTATACATTTAAAATTGACAATAATGTGGCTTCAACAAGGAGAGACACTCAATTTACAAAACTGTGAGATTTACTTCACTTAGTACAAAAGATTTATTGGCAATATTGTTAATGAAATGGAAACAAATTTATCTAAATGCACCCAATTTTTATGAAACAGAGTATGACCTTTAAATGTACAATTTTGAAAATGTTCCAAAATTAAAATATTCTTTAAAGATCTACTGTGAAATAAAACTTTGTTTACATAGCAATTATTTTTCATTTTTAATAGTTTTGACCCCACCTCAGAGTGTTACAAGGATTCCTACATTTTTAAAAGAAGTCCTATTTTAACCATCATGGATTTCACTTCAAGATTAGTATGACAGATTTGAGAATCTATCAATTTGCTAATTTGAGTATATTTTTTATTGGGAATATTTTGTTAATTTTGTCCTTCAAGTAAAAATTATTAATAGCATGACTACAAATTGATTATAAGATAACTGGAAAACATACAAATATGTGGAGATTAAATAACATGCTCCTAAACAATGGGTCAAAGAAATAAAAAAATATTTTGACTCAAATGAAAGCAGAAATATGCCAAAATTTATGAGATGCAGCAAAGGCATTTCTAAGTTTATGTTGATAAATAACTAGAATAAGAAAAAAGAAAGATCTCAAAAAAAACAACCTAACTTTGCACCTCAAGGAACTAGAAAAAGAACAACCTATGTTTAAAATTAGTCAAAAAAAAAAAAAAGAATAGAAATAAATGAAACAGAGACTAAAAGACAATTAAAAAGATCAATGAAACCAGGAGCTCTTCTGAAAAGATAAAACACACACACACACAGATAAACACTTACCTAAACTCATCAAGAATAAAAGAGAGAGTACTCAAATAAAGTTAAAATGAAGGAAAAATTACAAATGATGCCACAGAAATATAAAGACACATAGAGACAACTAAGAACAACAATATGCCAAAAATTACATTGGGCAATCAAGAAGAAATGGCTAAATTCTGAAAAATACACAACCTACCAAGACTGATTGATAAAGAAATAGAAACTGAACGGATCAGTTACTAGCAAGGAAACTATATCTGAAATAAAAAAATCTCCCAACAAACAAAAGTCCAGGACCAGATGGCTTTACTGACAAATTCTATTAAATATTTAAAGAAAAAATAGTAACAATCATTCTTTCACTATGTATGCATATCAGATCATCATGCTGTACACTTGAAACTTGAAGCTATTTTTGTGTTCACTAAATACATATATATGTATATATATATATTTTTTTTCTCAGTACATATATAATAGTAAAACTGTTACCTAACAAGAATCAGCATAAATTACTTTCTTTAAAATTAGAGGCAAGTAATCCATTCCTATAGCTTAGGGATCTTGTATATAGGATTTTGGCTGCTAAGAAATATCTTTGATATTTTTATTAAAATATGGTATAAGCTATAGACAAATATAAGCCATTCCACCAAGCCATTATTATTTAAAAACTACGTTTTATACTTAAACCTCACACATAAACCTATGTAAGTTAATATGTACAAATAATGAAAAATCACTAAATTGTTTCATTTCCTGAATGTTTTTATTTGTAGAAAGTGTTGTCTATATGAAAGCTATTTTGTTTATACTTCAAGGTAATATTGGGCCTCATTCATGCATGAGATTTTGTGAATAAATTCTGTTACCTTGTAGCACATTGTTTTGATTTTAAAAAAGTGAAATTTCAAAGGCCGTAACAAGTCCAACCTGACCCTGTGCAACATTCAAAACTTAAACAATTGCTTATATGATTACATATCTATGTATTACCATATCACCTATATCTATATGAAATATTTATAAGAATGTAAAATTCCTAAATATCAAGATGCAGTTGAAAATTTTAATATATTCTCTAAACAATGCTATGCAAACCATGTGCATAGTTGTTCAATCATGTCCAACTCTTTGCAACCCCACGGATTGTAGCCTGCCAGGCTCCTCTGTCCATGGGGATTCTCCAGGCAAAAATACTGGAGTGGGTTGCCATGCCCTCCAGGGGATCTTCCCAACCCAAGGATCAAACCCAGGCCTTTTGTATTGCAGGGGGATTCTTTATCAGCTGAGCCACCAGGGAAGCCAGACATTCAGATTATTGTTATGAGTTAAAAAAAAAAAGTTTTTCTGTTTTCCTTAACATCTGATCTTCTCTCAGAAGGTTTACGATTGTTTGATTATATATAGAAATTATAAAATTACATTCCTTAATTGTTAACGAATATATGAAATTTAGCCTGTCACCATTTGTTTCTCTGCATAAGAGAAAAGGCCCTGTGTACCACTGTAGAGATGAGCTATGTGTACGCAGAAGAAGACGTGCTACCTTCTGAGCTGGATACCCTACTTTTTTATTTCCAGCTATGGCATTTGAACTGAACCTTACTGGAGGTATTGCATAAGCATGACTTTTGAAGAACAATAATTTGGAAGTACAAAGCAAAAACACAGGCAAAGAAAGATGCTAACTTTGGACCAGCAAATAGCACTGAAGATGAGTGTAAAAGACATGGTGAGAAGCTCTGGAAAGTGACAGCAGAAGGACTGTCCAGGTCGAAGAGAGCCTTTACTGCTAATTTAAGGCATTCTAGCAAACGATCAAGACGTGAGCTTTTGAATGTACAATTACTGTTAATGTTACAACATCTATTCATTAGCGCTATGGGTAATGGTTCAAAGGAGCGACAAGACTGGGCCAGCAAACCAGGTGGGAGAGCTGTTGTTACTAGACAGCCCCACAAGGCAAGCAGGTGCAGTGAGACTGGGGAGGAACAGTTTGGAAGATGGATTACTTTTGAAGAAAACTCTAGATTTTGGGGAAAAATTCGTCAGAGAGAAAACAAGTTTTCTGAGATTTTCAGCTTGTTTGGGTGAAATTCCATTAGTAGACAGAGGATCTCTTAAGAGATAGTAAGATGAGCTTAAGTTCTGTCTAAATTCATCTTGAAAAACCAGCAGCAGACCATTCAGAATGGACGGGCCTGTGGCTGCTGAAAATATGTCGTTAGTCTCACTTGTGAGAGATGGGAAGTTTAAGATGAAAAATCGGGATTCATTTTAGGGAGCAAAGCTAGGACTTGGGCTTGGTAGAGAAGATTTAGAGTGGCAGGGAAGTACCCAACATACAGAAGTTAGAGAAGTGATTACATTTAAGGAACCACAAGAAAAAGGGGTTCCAGTGAAAGAGTGTTGAGGGTGATGAATAAAGGGAGAGGATGGTATAACAGTGAAAGAGCCATGTTTGTGACAAAAAGGGAAAGAAGAGGCTGAGGAAGGAGGGCTGCTGCTGCTGCTGCTAAGTCGCTTCAGTCGTGTCCGACTCTGTGCGACCCCAAAGATGGCAGCCCATTGGGCTCTGCCATCCCTGGAATTCTCCAGGCAAGAGTGCTGGAGTGGGATGCCATTGTCTTCTCCGAGGAAGGAGGGCAGGAGTGCTTTAAAGAGGGCAAGCTAAAAGAGGCACAGAAAGCTCCGGCGCACACTGATCTGAAGGAGCTGCTGCGGGGAGCGGCTCGGTCTACTCGGTCTACTCGGAAGGATGGAGATAAGCCTGGACAGGATGAAGTGCGTGCAACTGAGAAAGATGCTGCCAACACTGAGGAGTTCCGCTCTGCTTACAATTCTGCACACTTGCCAGTGTTTTCCAAGTGAGAAAAGCCTTCATTTACTGAGTTATGGTCTGTTATCATTATTAATATTCATTCACTAATTTACAGAGAAGGGTATTTTACAAAGCAGAAGAGGCAAAATAAAATTTTACCAGAATTCCTTCTGTCCTTTCTGCCTGCCCCAATTCTGCAATTGTTCTGAAACCGTTTTACTAAAGCAAATCATCCTCAATCAGCTTCATGATAGCCTATTACATGATTAACTCCAGGTGGCTTTCCTTTTGATTAGAATGAGTTTAAGGAAGTCTCTCGCTATCAGATATTTTGAACTATAAATGCTGGATTGTGATTTCTGGCTGCAGATTTTTACAGACAATTCCAAAACAAGCATATCCACAGGAATGAAGTCTTTTTTTTTGCTTCTTCAGATAGGAAGAAATGCCTTAACTTTCAAATAAAATTTATTGGAGGTTGGGAAACATGGGATCAGTGAAGTACCAAGGGGCTAGGCTACTGCACTGAGCTTTTGTAAACTGAAGACTATCGTCACCTGTCCCTGGGTTCTTTGCGAGACACTGCATCAGGGAGCCGCACATTTAATAATGCTTGTTAGGACTGTGGTTATATCTAACTTCCACCTTTCAGGGGTTTTTAGTTTTCAATACCTTGTTTCACTCATGTCTCTGTGGTTGAGCCACACAATTTCTCACTATCTGACTCTTATTTCTCACACCGTTCCTATCTTGCACTTCACACTCTATCCAATCACCTGTCACATTTGTTTAGGAAGCCTCCTCTGGCCCAGTATGACATACTTCTCTCAATCCTTCAAAACTCTGTGCCAATGAAACTGCTGTCATTAAGTTTCTCCCTTGAACCTTCCTCAGAGATAACCAATCCTTTCTCTATGCTAACTTTCTCTCTTGTGCAAATGACTATCATTTAGTGGTATATTTATATATCTGTCTTCTCAAGTAGACAGTGAGCATCTTGAGATAAAAGCCCATAATCTGTCATTCGGTGTCTTCAACTATAACCTGGCACTTGAAACAGAATAGGAGTTCAAGTATATTGTTTTTCATTGACTGGAATTTAATCAAATATTTGCCTCTAAAATAATATGAAAGGAAGTGTAATATGCTATTATCTGTTCTGTATATAAAATTTTTCAATTTCCTCCTAATTTCTATTCCATTAAAAATATTTAATGGTTCTATATCCTGGTGCGGGAAGATATGCTTATTTATTGTCAGGGTATCAGAACAACATTTAGCTTTTGAAATCATTTGAATGACTTTCCAATGTTAAGAGATATCACGGAAAGAAGATAATCTGCCTCGTTGGATCAACTCTTTATGAATCTAATGATCCTGAAGTCAGGAAGTTCCTTTTTTATGCTTCAATGAATGTCTTCTCATTTTAATGAGTATAGGTGATAAGAAGCATTTTTAAAGCAATCAATAACATATATTGACTGTTTACTTTACACAGAAATTTATTGAAACTGAACTAAGAAACTTTCTTGGCTAGACATTTACTTAAAAGAAGAATTAACAAAAAAGTGAAGACAATAATTTGGAAACATGTTTTTGAAGAGAAAAAATAAAAATAAACATCTTCAAGACAAGGTAGTTATTCTTGAAAATATGTTGTGTTAAATCATGTGGAAATGGAAGGAAGGAATGGAAGGGCTGATGGGAAAAAAATACCAAAAGTGATCCCTTGGATTACAGAAAAAACAAGAGAATTCCAGGAAAAAAAAAAAAAAAATCTACTGCTTCATTGACTATGCTAATGCCTTTGGCTGTGTGAATCACAACAAACTGGAAACTGCTTTGCGATGGGACTACCAGACCACCTTNTCCCTTGGATTACAGAAAAAACAAGAGAATTCCAGGAAAAAAAAAAAAAAATCTACTGCTTCATTGACTATGCTAATGCCTTTGGCTGTGTGAATCACAACAAACTGGAAACTGCTTTGCGATGGGACTACCAGACCACCTTATCTGTCTCCTGAGAAACTTGTATGCAGGTCAAGAAGCAACAGTTAGAATTAGACATGGAACAATGGACTGGTTCTGAATTGAGAAAGGAGTAGGTCAAGGCTGAATATTGTCAGCATGCTTATTTAACTTCTGTACAAAGTACATTAGGCAAAATGCCTAATGAAGCACAAGCTGGAATCAAAACTGCCTAGAGAAATATCAGTAACATTAGTTATGCAGATGACACCATTCTAATGGCAGAAAGTGAAGAGGAACTAAAGAGCCTCTTGATGAAGGTGAAAGAAGAGAGTGAAAAATCTGGCTTAAAACTCAACATTCAAAAACTAAGATCATGGCATCCAGTCCCATCACTTTATAGAAAATAGATGCGGAAACAATGGAAACTGTGAGAGATTTTATTTTCTTGAGCTCCCAAATCAATGCAGATGGTGATTGCTGCCATGAAATTAAAAGACTCCTTGGAAGAAAAATTAAATTTCTCCTTGGAAGAAAAGCTATGACCAACCTAGACAGCATATTCAAAAGCAGAGACATTACATTGCCAAAAAAAGTCCATGTAGTCAGAGCTATGGTTTTTTCAGTGGTCACGTACAGATGTGGGAGCTGGACAATGAAAAAGGCTAAGTGCTGAAGAACTGAAGCCTTTGAACTGTGGTGCTGGAGAAGCCTATTGAGAGTCCTTTGGAATGCAAGGAGATCCAACCAGTCCATCCTAGAGGAAATCAACACTGAGTATTCATTGGAAGGCTGATGCTGAAGCTGAAGTCTAATCCTTTGGCCATGTGATGCAAAGAACTGACTGCTTGGAAAAGACTCTGATTCTGGGAAAGATTGAAGCCAGGGGGAAAGGGGGACAACAGAGGATGAGACGGTTGGATGGCATCACCAATTCAATGGCATGAGTCTGACTAAACTCTGAGAAATAGGGGCAGGGAAAGACAGGGAAGCCTGTTGGGCTGCAGTCTGTGAGGTCTCGAAGAGTCAGACACAAGTGAACAACTGAACAACAAAAGAACAAAAAATGACTAGATCCAAGGAAAAACTACTGAAAGAAATAGAGGAGAAGTAAGGTGAGCGGGAGAGATGATCACAGGAAGTTTGGTAAAGAACATGCATATGAATCTGTCCTAGAATGACTTATACCAGGTTGGAGAAGGAAGTCTGTGGTTTTGTAGAGGACATATTCGGAGAAGGCAATGGCATGCCTCTCCAGTACTCTTGCCTGGAAAATCCCATGGACAGAGGACCTTGGTAGGCTGCAGTCCATGGGTTCGAGAAGAGTCAGACATGACTGAGCGACTTCACTTTCACTTTTCACTTTCATGCACTGGAGAAGGAAATGGCAACCCACTCCAGCGTTCTTGCCTGGAGAATCCCAGGGATGGGGGAGCCTGATGGGCTGCCGTCTCTGGGGTCGCACAGAGTCGGACATGACTGAAGCGACNCCTGTACTGACTGACTGGTTACAAGTATCTAACAACCTCTAAGAATGATATTAAGACTCTAAATGAATATGATATATTATTCTTTTTATACATAGCTGGCATTATATTTTCTGATAAGTAGGGTTGTTGCACCTAGATCAATTAAAGTAATTAGTGTGTAGTTTTCATTTTCAGTTTTGTTCAAGTTTTCAAATCAAACTTTTATTTCCTTATAAAAATTTATAAGAGTTGGAAAATGTGTTTTTTATTTTTGCTCTTCAAAATGGTTTATGTAAGATTGGCCTTATTTATTCCTTAAGGCTTGAGAGGAATATGCTTATCAAACTATCTGGGTCTGGAGTTTTCATAATTGAGGTATTTTTTTTCTCTTTTGATTACTTTTTATTTTTTAAATATAAATTTATTTATTTTAATTGGAGGTTAATTACTTTAAAATATTGTACTGGTTTTACTATACATCAACATGAATCCGCCACAGGTATACACGTGTTCCCCATCCTGAATCCCCCTCCCTCCTCCTTCCCCATACCATCCCTCTGGGTTGTCTCAGTGCACCAGCCCCAAGCATCTAGAAGTATTTTTTTAAGTTCAATAAAAAATAACCTAGTTTAAGTTAAAATAACAAGTTATTTAATTTACATATGTGTGAGCATAAGCATAATAATTCCTGAAAACCCAAGACATCATTGTCCACCAAAGTAGGGACTTATGTGGATCAGTTGATCAAGGAATTTCAGTTCAGATCAAACTCATATTGGATCCAATTGACTTCCAAACTCATCCTGTGATTACTTCCCCAGTTCCAGAATGCACGCTGGAGTAGACTTATAATCAACTGGCAGGATCCCCATACTCTTAATCACCCGTAGTTTAAAGACTTTTATGATAGGAAAGGCCAATTAGAAATGAATACAGCTTCCTTTGCCTACAAAACCAAAAGAAGTAAATCAGGAGCCATTCCACATTCCTGAAGGGACTGCAAGGATTAGAACCACCATGAAGAAACTAAAGGGTTTGGGAATGGTGAATGTTGACATACTCTCCCAATTCAGTGATCTATTTGGCTTGTGTAGCAAACAGGTAGATGTTGGAGAACGGTAGTGGGTTACTGTAAACTTAGTCAGGTGGTGTTTCCAAATTGCTGCTGCAATTCGAGATGTGTTTTTATTGCTTTAACAAATTAGCACACCCTCTTCTGGTACCTTGCATGCAGCTAGTTATTTGTCTAGTCTTTTAATATTTATTTATTTCCTCTCTAGACCTTTAAAGACCATCAGAGGCAGTTTGTTTTTAGCTAACAAGGCCAGTAATACACCTGCATTAACCTGAATTGGGCTTTCCAGGTGGTGCTAGTGGTAAAGAACATGCCTGACAATGGAGGAGACTTAAGAGAAGCAGGCTTCGATCCCTGGGTTGGGGAGATCCCCTGGAGGCGGGTACTGCAATCTACTCCAGTATACTTGCCTGGAGAATCTCATGGACAGAGGAGCCTGGTGGACTACTGTTCACAGGGTCGCAAAGAGTTGGACACAACTGAAACAAATAGATGGGGAAACAGTGGCTGACTTTATTTTTCTGGGCTCAAAAATCACTGAGGATGTTGATTGCAGCCTTGAAATTAAAAGACACTTACTCCTTGGAAGGAAAGTTGTGACAAACTTACACAGCTTATTGAAAAGCAGAGGCATTACTTTTTCAAGAGAGGTCNCTGACTTTATTTTTCTGGGCTCAAAAATCACTGAGGATGTTGATTGCAGCCTTGAAATTAAAAGACACTTACTCCTTGGAAGGAAAGTTGTGACAAACTTACACAGCTTATTGAAAAGCAGAGGCATTACTTTTTCAAGAGAGGTCCCTCTAGTGAAGGCTATGGTTTTTCCAGTAGTCATGTATGGAAGTGAGAGTTGGACTCTAAAGAAAGCTGAGTGCTGAAGAATTGTTGCTTTTGAACTGTGGTGTTGAAGAAGACTCTTGAGAGTCCCTTGGACTGCAAGGAGATCCAACCAGTCCATTCTAAAGGAGATCAGTCCTGGGAGTTCATTGGAAGGACTGATGTGAAGCTGAAACTCCAATACTTTGGCCACTTGATGCTAAGAGCTGACTCACTTGCAAAGACCCTAATGTTGGGAAAGACTGAATGCAGGAGGAGAAGGGAATGACAGAGGATGAGATGGTTGGATGGTACCACCGACTCAGTGGATGTGGGTTTGGGTAAACTCTGGGTGTTGGTGATGGACAGGAAGGCCTGGCGTGCTGTGGTCATGGGGTCGCAAAGAGTAGCACATGACTGAGCGACTGACTGAACTGAGCTGAAGCAACTTAGCACAAAAATTGAATTAGCGGTATATCAAGTCTTCAGCCCTTTTGTCAAAATTTAGTCCACAGGAATCTTGATTGAATTTCCCTTCCATAAGACACCATGGTAATATCAACTGATGATATTTTGCTGGTTGGGCTTGGAAACAAGAAGTAGCAACTACTATAGACTTGCCAGAGTTAGGAAATAAAACTTGAAGGCTCTGGGACCCTCCACCTCAGTGAAATTTTTAAGGGTCCAGTGGCACGCAAGCACGTTGATATATACCTTTTAAAGTGAAATTTGAGTTATTGCATCTGTCTATCCTTAATACCAAAAAAGAGACAGAACACTTTTGGATTTTAATGGCAACTTTTTCCTCATTTTGTGTGCTATTCAGCTTCATTTACCCGTTGACGCCCAAAGCTGCTAACTTTGAGTTAGACTTAGAACAACAGAAGTTTCAACAGTAGGTCAAAACTGCTGAATAAGATTATATGCCATGCAGGGCAAAAAATATAGCAGATTCAATGGCACTTTATGTCAATGGCAGATAATGCTGTTTGCATCCTTTGCTGTTTTCTATAGCTGAATCACAGGCTTCTCTGGTAGTTCAGATGGTAAAGAATCTGCCTGCAATGCAGAAGACCCCAGTTTGAGTCCTAGGTCAGGAAGATACCCTGGAGAAGGGATAGGCTACCTACTCCAGCATTCTTGGGCTTCCCCAGTAGCTCAGACAGTAAAGAATCCACCTGCAATTTGGGAGACCTCAGTTCAATCCCTGGGTCGGAAAGATCCCCTGGAGAAGGGCATGACAACCCACTCCAGTATTCTTGCCTGGGAAACTACTTGGACAGAGGAGACTGGCAGGCTGAGTTATTACTCTCTTTTTTGAGAAACAGTTCTTTCCCTGCTACTTGCCCTTGGTAGATACTGAATGCTTAACCATAGGCCACCAAGTTATCAGGAAATGTGAGCTCTCCTTCATGAACATGCTATGGTCTGATATACCAAAACATAACGTTGGCATGCACTCTATTACCGATTGGCAGTGGTATTTATGATATTAGGCTGAGCAGGTCCTATAGGCACAAGTAGGTTATATGAGCATGTGGCGAAAGTTCCCATGGTCCCCACCATGGTTGTGGCATTCTTTCATGACACAGTGGTGAAATGGTGTAGGCATAGAGTAGTCTTGTTGTTTAGTCAAGAAATGAAAATAAACCTGGTATGGTTTTGCCAAATACATATCATGGTATGTGAGATATAATAGAGAAAAAGAGAAACAGACACACACAGATGGAGAGGCAAAGAGACAGAGATGGAGAGAGAAAGAGAGAAAGAAAGAGATATTAGAGGCAAAGTTATGATTAAGATAAAGGTTGGAAGAAATATGGTTGAGAAAGGTGTTTCTGTTTGAAAGAAGAATGTAAATGAAGTGAGAATCTGAGCATATAAAGTTCATTAATGACTATGAATATAATAGCGGTGAAGAGAGTGATTCGTTTGTCAAAACCAGGAATGAATGAGGGATAGTATCAGAAGATGTGATGATACTACAAGAATAAGCTGTCACTGGTAAAGGCTGATTGTCCTTGTTTCAATGTAGTTGGATTTTTGAAGGAGGAAAATAAAGATAGGTTTCATAAAAGGCTTTAAAGATCAAGACCAAGGATGATATAAAAAATACTCAAGCCTTTGAGAGGACTACAGCAATATGAGAAAACTTATTAATACCTCTGTGATTTAAAAATTTTAAATGAACATTTTCAGTGATCAGCATGTGCATTGTGAATGAACTATCTGTATCTCTCCAAAATCAATAATCTACATATGGACTTATATTAAATATCAAGAGTTTCCATTTGATTTTTCAGTGTTGCTCTCTTATCAAGTTCAAATATGTTATCAAGTTCTCCACATTTCTTAATACACCACTCAAATTTTTAATTTTCCATAGTACAATACCTTGAAAATCTCACTACATGATAAAATTAACCTCTTTCTACACCTTAAAAATGGAGAAAGCATTGGCAACCCACTCCAGTACTCTTGCCTGGAAACTCCCATTGACGGAGGAGCCTGGTAGGCTGCTGTCCATGATGGGGTTGCTAAGAGTCGGACACGACTGAGCGACTTCATTTTCACTTTTCACTTTCACGCATTGGAGAAGGAGATGGCAAACCACTCCAGTATTCTTGCCTGGAGGATACCAGGGACGGGGGAGCCTGGTGGGCTACCATCTATGGGGTCGCACAGAGTCAGACACGACTGAAACAACTTAGCAGCAGCAGCAGCACACCTTAAAAATGGGAAAGTTCTCTATACTCCCAGTGCTTCTAGTTTAATTATTGTTTTTACTCAACTATAATTTTCATGTTAAAATGTAACTTTGTTTTCTGATTTTGTAACTGTTTTAAAATTTATCCTGATATTATTTAATGTATTTTCAGTTGCCATGAAAACTTCTGTCATATTTATGTTATTAAGTAGCTTAAATTCATGCCAAAATTATATTGTCAATCATTGTTAATATTACTTTTTCAGAGCAGGTCATGTTACTAATGCTGTAAAAGAATGTAATCTTTCTGAATCTACATTAAATAAAATAGAGAAAATAAAATGCAAAGCAAATGGAAGATAGGAAAACTATATTATTAATTTTTCATATTTTCTTCTTTTGTTTAATATTTGTTGAATACTTATTATTTGTAAGGGATTAAGGACTTCCTCACTTGCTTAGTTGGTAAAGAATCTGCCTGCAAGAAAAAAAAAGAATCTGCCTGCAATGCAGGAGACCCAGGTTCTATCCCTAAGTCAGGAAGATCCCCTGGAGAATGGTATGACAACCCAGTCCAGTATTCTTGCCTGGAGAATCCCATGGGAAGAGGAGCCTGGTGGGCTATATAGTCCATGGGGTCACAAAGAGTTGAACACTTCAAACTAGATAGATCAACACTTCAAAGTAGACAATGGAGTAATAAATACATACCACTTCCCCTCACCTATATTAGTATTAATCCAAGTTTTTAGTTGCAAGCAATAGAAGCTACTATTGTTGGTTTAAGCAGAAAATAATTTATTAAAACTGCATGAAGTGACAAATTTTATTGAGGTTACAGAGCTTGACACACTTCATGTCAGATATATACTATGAGACCATCCGTAGCAACTGCTGTTTGATTGCCCATGTCTCTAGTCCTATGCACTGTTTGTACTGGATATTTTAGCAATCTGTGCTACTGTCAGAGGTGACTCAAATGGGTTCCTGTCATTTGTGTACCTGGCTCACTCTTTTGTACACAATGAGAGCATCTGATTGGCAAAGCCTGTATCCTAGCTCTCGGAGAGTTTGGGAATGTGAGCAGTTGTTTTTCAGTTACTTGGTCATGTCAATCTGTAACCAATGGACTGCAGCACATCAGGCTTTTCTGTCCTTCACCATCTCAAACTCATGTCCATTGAGTTGGTGATGCCATCCAACCATCTCATCCTATGTTGTCGCTTTCAGCTCTTGCCGTCAATCTTTCCTGGCATCAGGGTCTTTTCCAATGAGTCGGCTCTTCACATCAGGTGGCCAAAGTCCTGGAGTTTCAGCTTCAGCATCAGTCCTTCCAATGAATATTCAGGACTAATTTCCTTTAGGATGGACTGGCTGGATCTCCTTGCAGTCTAAGGGGTGCTCAAGAGTCTTCTCAACATGGCTCAACAACATAGCTCAAAAGTATTAATTCTTCAGTGCTCAAATTTCTTTATGGTCCATCTCTCCCATCCATTCATGACTACTGGAAACACCATAGCTTTGACTACATGGACCTTTGTGAGCAAAGTAATGTCTCTGCTTTTCAGTTTGCTGTCTAGGTTTATTATTGTTTTTCTTCCAGGGAGCCAGTGTCTTTTAACTTCACGGCTGCAGTCACCATCTGCAGTGATTTTGGAAGCCAAGAAAATAAAATCTCTCACTGTTTCCATTGTTTCCCCATGTATTTGCCATGAAGGGATGGAACTGGAATATCATGATCTTAGTTCTTTGAATGTTGAGTTTTAACCAGCTTTTTCACTCTCCTCTTTCACCTTTTTCAAGAGGCTTTTTAGTTCCTCTTCTCTTTCAGCCATTACGATTGTTATTGATGTTTCTCCGGGCAGTCTTGATTCCAGCTTGTGCTTCGTAAAGCCCGGCATTTCTCATGATATACTCTGCACAACAGTTAAATAAGCAGGGTGACAATAGACAGCCTTGACATATTCTTTTCCCAGTTTTGAACCAGTCCTTTGTCCACGTCCAGTTCTAACTGTTGCTACTTGACCTGCATACAGGTTTCATAGGACACAGGTAAGGTGGTCTGGTATTCTCATCTCTTGAATGATTTTCCGCAGTTAGTTGTGATCCACACAGTCAAAGGCATTAGCGTAGTCAATAAAGCAGAAGCAGATGTTTTTTTCTGGAATTCTCTTATTTTTCTAAGATCCAGTGAATGTTGGTGATTTGATATCTGGTTCCTTTGCCTTTTCTAAATCCAGCTTGAACATCTGGAAGTTCTTGGTTCATGTACAGATGAAGCCTAACTTGGAGGATTTTGAGCATTACTTTGATAGCATGTGAAGTATGTGCAATCATGTGGCAGTTTGAACATTCTTTGGCATTTTCCTTTTTTGGGGATTAGAATGAAAATAAATTTTCCAGTCCTGTGGCCACTGCTGAGTTTTTAAAAAATTGCTGACATACTGAATGCAGTATATTCACAGCAGTATCTTTTAGGATTTGAAGTAGCTCACCTGTAGTTCCATTACATCCACTACCTTTGTTCACAGTAATGCTTCCTAAGGTCTGCTTAACTTCACACTCCATGATGTCTGGCTCTAGGTGAGTGATCACACCATTGTGGTTATTTGGGTCATTAAGTTCTTTTTTGTGTAGTTCTTCTGTGTGTTCTTGCCACCTCTTAATATCTTCTGCTTCTGTTAGGTCCATAGCATTTCTATCCTTTATTGTGCCCATCTTTGCATGAAATGTTCCCTTGGTATCTCTAATTTTCTTGAAGAGATCTCTAGTCTTTCGCATTCTATTGTTTTCCTCTATTTCTCTGCACTGATTACCGAGGAAGGCTTTCTTATCTCTCCTTGCTATTATTTGGAACACTGCATTCACATGGGTATACCTTTCCTTTTCTCCTTTGCCTTTTGCTTCTCTTCTTTTCTAAGCTATTTGTAAGGTCTCCTCAAACAACCATTTTGCCTTATTGCACTTCTTTTTCTTAGGGATACTTTTGATCACTGCCTCCTATACAAAGTTAAGAACATCTGTCCATAGTCCTTCAAACAGTATGTCTATCAGATCTAATCCCTTGAATCTATCCGTCACTCCTACTGTGCAAGTGTAAGGAATTATATTGAGGTCATACCTGAATGGCCTAGAGGTTTTCACTACTTTATTCAAATTAAGTCTGAATTTGGCAATAAGGAGTTCATAACTTGAACCACAGTCAGCTCCTGGTCTTGACTGTATAGGATTTCCTCCTTGCTGACTGTATAGAGCTTCTCCACCTTTGGCTGCAAAAAATATAATCAATTTGATTTTGGTGTTGACCTTATGGTGATGTCCATGTGTAGCAGAGGAAATTAAAATCTTTAGTGGATGAAGCCTTTTTCTCCAATTAAATGTATACATTTTATAAGAAAAGCTACTCAAATAGCTAGTGGTCAAACAAATGCCAGATAGATGTCACAGTTTATTCTTTCTTTTGAGTAAGTTTTCTTCATTTTATATTCTGATGACCTTAGCCTATTTTTTTTCAAACATTATCTCTTTTTTTCAAAACAAATTATATTAATGGAGAATATTTACTGCTTGATTTTTAACAATAAAATACAGACCTTCACATCATTATTACTGCATCCACTCACTACTTATGTGTTGCTTATTTAATATTTTATTTTCAAGTAATATGCATTTAAAATAGATTAAGCCCACTATGAATTGCTACCATAAAAAATGAACATATTGTGCTATAAATTAAACTCTGAAAACAAAATATTACCACATGTATTTCAACTAGCATTGCCCATGACATGCACTTATCAGGTGGCTGTCTCTTGTTTTTCATATTCTTTAAGAGATTATTTATTGTTTTTCCCCATTTCATTTCCATTCCCTCCCCAAGTGCATTGTTTTAGTGCAAGGTATATCCTCAGAGCCTACATTAATGCCTGACAGTTAGTGAAAGGCAAAGAGGAAAGGGAAAGATATACCCAACTGAAAGGAGAGTTCCAGAATATAGCAAGGAGCGATAAGAAAGATAATAAAAGGGAGGAATTTTTTCAATGTGTAATTTTCTGTTTTGGTGCTATATACTATTGTTTTCCTGCTTCCCTGGTGACTCAGACCATAAAATTTCTCTCTGCAATGCAGGAGATCAGAGTTTGACCCCTGAGTCAGGAAAATTCCCTAGAGAAGAGAATAGCTACCCACTCCAGTATTCCTGCCTGGAGAATTCCATGGACAGAGCAGCCTGGTGGGCTACTCTCCATGAGGTTGCAACGAGTCATACACAACTGAATAACTAATACTTTCACACTTTTGCTATTTTTTTCTACACATATTTCAAGAAAATTATGCTCAAATTATGGGATATATTGACCCGAAGCATTTGATATATTAATATTGTATTACTTAGCATATTGTGATAAGTGAAATATGAATTTTTACAGAATTCTTGATATTTAGATTACTTTTATATTTCTCTGACATTATAAGAATTAAAATCTGTTCATCTATCCCTTAATTTCTGAAGTAATTATGAAATACCTAATTAATTATAGTTTATATATGCCTGACAATATTGTATCCACATGAATATTTTACAACTTTAACTTATAATTCCTTTATTACTTTCTAACAGAAGAATAGAAATTAGTGGGTATTAAAATCACTTGGATAAGTGTCTACATATGTTACCTTGCCTAGGGTAAGCATTAAATAAATATTTGTTGAATAAAAATAAACATATTTTCTAAAGGTAACAGCTGTCAGAAGCTATGCTCATTGAATGTTTAGGTTTGTGTTATTAAATTGCTAATCTTGACACTTTTAAGTATAATTTTACAATTTTTTTTGAAATACATTAGGCTATATTAATAATATTTTGCCTCTAATTACTACTTATCATTACTAAATTAGAAAAACTGAATTTGTTAGGATATTAGGATTAATTAGTATACTGAGTGTAAATTGTGTCTATAAAAGTCATTCTTTTTGTTCAGATTTAGAATATATATTTATGAGTTTCAACTAAGCTGAAACTTTTAAATTTAGGGAACACTAAGGATAGTATTTGTTTTATGATTTTATAGCAATTTGACCATATATATGTATAGAGTTTCATGATCATTTTTTCAGGATACCTGAAGAAATAAAGAGACTACATTTTATGAATTTGTTCTGTCTAAATTGTTCTGCCAATCTCCTTAAATCCTTGTGTATCAAGACAATATAATAACTCCCACACAAAGAGTTGCTTGGATTGCTTGTTTGCAATGTGACAGGTCCATATTAAATAATGGAAGGAAACGCTTGACAGCAGATGCCAGAGAGCATTGTTTCTTCATAATAAATGTCATAATTTCCTAGAAGACTTATAATAGAGAACTGTGGTGTTGGATGAGACTCTTGAGAGTCCCTTGGACTGGAAGGAGATCCAACCAGTCCATTCTGAAGGAGATCAGCCCTGGAATTTCTTTGGAAGGAATGATGTTAAAGCTGAAACTCCAGTACTTTGGCCACCTCATGAGAAGAGTTGACTCATTGGATAAGACTCTGATGCTGGGAGGGATTGGGGGCAGGAGGAGAAGGGGATGACAGAGGATGAGATGGCTGGATGGCATCACTGACTCGATGGATGTNTAAAGCTGAAACTCCAGTACTTTGGCCACCTCATGAGAAGAGTTGACTCATTGGAAAAGACTCTGATGCTGGGAGGGATTGGGGGCAGGAGGAGAAGGGGATGACAGAGGATGAGATGGCTGGATGGCATCACTGACTCGATGGATGTGAGTCTGAGTGAACTCCGGGAGTTGGTGATGGACAGGGACGCCTGGCGTGCTGTGATTCATGGGGTCACAAAGAGTCGGACACGACTGAGTGACTGAATTGAACTGAAAGCACCTTTACATATTAGTGTGTTATAGTCCTTTAGTGAGATTGCCAGCTGATTAGGTGACCTTGTCTACCTTCAGCAAATCTTTCAAGTGAATTAACTTTTATCCTCAGATGTTTTTTCTCTTACCCTCTTATCCATTCAAATGAAACTAAAAGAATTGTTAAAGGTGGCAGAATATTTCACTGGAAGTTGAGATGACTTGAAATTTGGGTTCCAACACTTACTTATGGAATTATTTAGTCTACCTGAGATTAGTGTCCTAATCTAAGACTCAAAGATAAAATTGGAAAATGAAATTATTTCATATCTCGTGCTATCGGTTTTCCTCATGTATAAACTAGAGACAACAAAATCAGTTTTTTACTGAAATATGGTTGATTTATGGGGCTTTCCTTGTGGCTCAGATGGTAAAGAATCTGCCTGTAATGCAGGAGATCCACGTTCAATCCCTGGGTTGAGAGGATCCTGGGTTGGAAGGAAATGGCAACCCACTCTAGTGTTCTTGCCTGGAGAATTCCATGGACAGAGGGGCCTGGCAGGTTACAGTCCATGGGGTCACAAGGAGTTGGATATGTCTAAGCAACTTTCAATTTCATAGTTGATTGATAGCAAGTAAAATTAAAAAAAAAAAAAANACTGAAGCGACTTAGCAGCAGCAGCAGCAACCCATGGATACTGTGATATGGTAAATCTATATTATTCTAGGCTTTCAAATCCATATCTTTTTTTTTTTTAAATTTCAGAATTTGTACTTGGAAGTTAAGGCAACTATCACATACTGGAGCAGTTTTGGAACTGGGCAGTAGGTAGAAACAGAGAAAAATCTTGGAGTGTGATATGAAGAGTCTAAATCACTTTAGAGAAGGCCTATGTCACCTTCATCAGACCACTAGTCATAATCTGGACCTTAAGGTTGCTGCCAGTACAGGCTCAGAAGGCAGTGAGAAACAGGTTCTGTTACTGGAAACCAGAAGGGGGACAGTTATTATATGGTGGCAGAAAGTTGTGTCATGCAGTTACGTGGAAAACAAAATTTGTAATAAGTCTGGATATTTAGCTAAGGAGATTATCAGGTAAAATGTTAGGTACTGTTTTTTTGTTTTTTTTTTTTTGCTATTTATAGTAAAATATGAGAGGAAAGACACAAGGTAAAGGTAGAGCTGTTAAACAAAAAAGAACCAGGACGAATAATTCTAAACCTTCTCTTCTCCAGATGAAAAGGATGCTAAACATCAGAGATGTATGCAAAGATTGTAGTATAGAGAGAAAAAAAAAGAGTGTAGTATACAGAAAAGTAAGCTTCCCTGGTGGCTCAGTAGTAAAGAATCTGCCTGCAGTGCAGGAGACTTGTGTTCAATCTCTGGGTCAGGAAGACCCCCTGGAGAAGGAAATGGCAACCCACTTCAATATTCTTGCTGGGGAAATCCCATGGACAAAGAGGATCCTGGCAGGCCATAGTCCACAGCGGTCACAAAAAAGTCAGGCTTGATTTAGCAACTAAACAGCAACATGAGGAAAAGCCTACAAACTTTTGTTAAAATCTCAGATTGATCAAAAGATCAGACTGGTCATTCACAGAGGACCTTTTCAAGAGATTAAGGATGTGAGGATGTNAGGCCATAGTCCACAGCGGTCACAAAAAAGTCAGGCTTGATTTAGCAACTAAACAGCAACATGAGGAAAAGCCTACAAACTTTTGTTAAAATCTCAGATTGATCAAAAGATCAGACTGGTCATTCACAGAGGACCTTTTCAAGAGATTAAGGATGTGAGGATGTGACTCATACCTTCTTACCTCGACCAGAGGGGCTCTAGAAGGTTAAGGCCATTGCCCCTCATCCATTTCGGTATAAGCCTAAAATGCAATCAGGATTATCTCAAAAAAGATCTAGGAATGTGACTTTAATCTAAAGCATGAAACCTACTGGACCCAAAAAGGGTTTTGAGAAATTTTATTTCTGTAGAAACACTGCCGGCTTTCACTGAAATGACTGAGGTAGTACAAGATGAAGGTGGTTTTATGGTCTTCCTTTCATGAAAAAGAGAGGATGACTCAGGTCATATTGAAGAGCCCAGCTGAGAGTCCAGAGGGTTATACCAAAACACTGAAACCTGATGGAGGGAAATACGACCCTTATCCACCAGATTTCAGGACGATTATGGCTACTTCTTAATCTTTATTTACTCCTCTTTTGAAGTGAACTGTCTATAACTGCTGGTCTAGGTCTTGCTGTTGGAGTATTAAGGGCATGTAAATAGAAGTTTTAGTTGCATAGATGCATAGCTAGAGAGGAAGTCCTGCCCTGAGATCTGGACCAACAGGTTGAACTTAGGAATCTCATCCACACTTGATTTAGAGAATGAGATTGGGACACTCAGCTAGCTGATGCTATAGAAAGTGAAGTCACTCAGTCATGTCCAACTCTGTGCAACCTCATGAACTGTAGCCTGCCAGGCTCCTCCATCCATGGGATTTTCAAAGCAAGAATACTGGAGTGGGTTGCCATTTCCTTCTCTAGGAATCTTCCCTACCAAGGGATTGAACCCGGGTCTCCCACACTGCAGGCAGTCTCTTTACCGTCTGAGCTGTCAGGGAAGCCCTGATGCTGCTGCTGTCACTTCAGTCATGTCCGACCCTCAGCGACCCCATGGACTGCAGCCTTCCAGCCTCCTCCGTCCATGGGATTTTCCAGGCAAGAGTACTGGAGTGGGTGCCATTGCCTTCTCCGCAGGGAATCCCTAGCTGATGCTATAATGTTAAACAATACTGGGGATCTTGGGAAGGGGTGAACATACTTCGGCTGCAGGAGAAAAATGAGTTGTAGGTGCCATAGGGTGGATTTTAGTTGGCAGAATTCTCAGATGGCCCCAAGGTTTATCTCCTTAGTGTATGTGCCTTGTATAACCTCCTCCACTAGGGTATAGGAAGAATACAAATGCGATAAGAAAAAAATTTCATCATTAGGTTTTGTCCTGTGAAAAAGGCAAAGGGATTTTGCAAAGTCAATAAAGGTCCTTGTCAGTTGACTGAGTCATCAAAAGGTGGTTATTTGGGATTGTTGTTGTGCAGTCACTAAATCGTGTCCAACTCATGGATGCAGTGCACCAAGCTTCTCTGTCCTTCATTATCTTCTGGAGTTTGTTCAAACTCATGTCTATTGGGTCGGTGATACTATCCAACCATCTCATTCTCCATCACCCCCTTCTCCTCCTGCCCTCAAAATTTCCCAGCATTGGGATGTTTTCCAATGTGTTCGTTCTTTGCATCAGGTGATCAAAGTATGAAAATTTCAGTTTCAACATCAGTCCTTCCAATGAATATACAAGGAATATTATTTTGAGGTAGGTCTGACCTAATTGGCTGGGCCCTTAAAAGATAGTTCCAGAAGTAAGAGACTCTCCTGCTATCTATGAAAAAGGAGACCGCTGTGAGTTCTACATCTTAATGGCAATTAATTCTGCTGCTGCTGCTGCTAAGTCACTTCAGTTGTGTCTGACTCTATGCGACTCCATAGACGGCAGCCCNTTCCAGAAGTAAGAGACTCTCCTGCTATCTATGAAAAAGGAGACCGCTGTGAGTTCTACATCTTAATGGCAATTAATTCTGCTGCTGCTGCTGCTAAGTCACTTCAGTTGTGTCTGACTCTATGCGACTCCATAGACGGCAGCCCACCAGGCTCCCCTGTCTCTGGGATTCTCCAGGAAAGAACACTGGAGTGGGTTGCATTTCCTTCTCTAATGCGTGAAAGTGAAAAGTGAAAGTGAAGTCGCTCAGTCATGTCCGACTCTTTGAGACCCCATGGACTGTAGTCTACCAGGTTCCTCCATCCATGGGATTTTCCAGGCAAGAGTACTGAAGTGGGTTGCCATTGCCTTCTCCCATTAATTCTGCTAACAGACATGAAATTGGAAGAACACCACAAGCCTCGGATGAAACCCACCTTTAATTCTGCCTTGTGAGACTGACAAAGAGTGAGATAATGGTTTAGTCATCTAAATTTGTGGCAATCTGTTCTATGGCAAAAAGTACAAATACATAGTGAATTATAATAACATTTCTGGTTTTGCCATGGCAGTGTCTGTTTTTGTTCACTCTATTCTTTATAAAGAAACATATTTATACCATGAAAATAAAATGAATATTATGGAACTTCCTGCCTAAAAGTTTTCAGTGGTTTTACATTGAACTGAGGAAAACAAAGCAGACAATAAAAACAACAACAATAAAACTATAAAGGTCTAGCTTTCTGATTTTTGCTTATCTGCCCAAATTTAGATTCAGCTACTATTCTTTTCTTCCTTCAGTGCTTCAAACACTAGTATGTGTATGCCAAGTTGCTTCAGTCATGCCTAACTCTTTGCAACCCCATGGACTTCACCTTGCCAGGCTCCTCTGTCCACGGGATTCTCCAGACAAGAGTATCAGAGTGGGTAGCCATGCCCTCCTCAAGGGAATTTTCCCACCCAGGTTATTCCCTTTGCCAGAAATCCTTTTCTTAATTCTCTGTTAAGATGTTTTTTTAGCCTTCTAATCCCTTTTCTCTTCTAAGTGTTACCTTTTGGAGAGTTTTCCCTATCTCCCCTGTGTATATGCCCCAGCAGTAAAAGTCAGACACTTCTCTACCGTGTTCATTCCCTTTGAATCACAATATGATGAATTGTTGCTATTGTTTCATTTATTCATGTATTGTCTGTCCCTATACTACCTTGTAACTATGCACCCTGTCCTTTTTATTGGCAACTATATAATAAAGATGCACTTTAACTGAATGAAATCAGTTTTCAAAACAAATATAGTACTGAAACCAGAGAGAAATGCTGCCTGTGGACCTTAATATTATGAAGAGTTCATTGCAGAGGAATATGTCTTCAAAAATATCCTTAGAGTGACTATAATGTCACATTTTATTGTAATGTCATTTAACATAAGCTTATGTTATTATGGCAAATTTCAGTTCTGTAAAACTGATTCCTCCACACCCTGAGGTGATAATTAATATGATTCTATGTAAGTGTCAAGCTTGCTTATGCTTAATCAAAGAGTGATTCCTAGTGAATCTCACTGAACTGACAGAGTATATAGCCTTCATAAAATCTTTAGTATTTCTCTTATTTGAGATTTACATAAGCATTGAGTGCCAGAGAAAAATAAAGTTCTTTTATATTGTTAGCTAAAGATAGAATAACTGATTTATAAATTAGTAATATTATTTTTAAATTAAAATTTAGATGAACTCATACTTGATTCAATTTCTATAAGAAAGTGGCAACAGGTAATTGTAATCAAAGTCAAAATTGTCTTCAAAAAGTAAAGATCAGTTTAAAAAATCAAAGGAAGAGAGTTTCAGTGCCCCAACATTAAAATAATGGTCTGCAAATATTTCTGAATAATTGCTAATATTAATAAAGCTCTGACCACAGACACTCAATACAGCTATAGTATTTATTTATAAATTAAATGTATCTATTGTTTTGATAATGTAAATTGAAAGAGGTATATATTTCACCAAGGATTAAAAAGCTTAAAATAATGAGACAAAAATTAAATGACATTTAAATAAATGCTTACATTAATTTAATCTCTTTATAAAACCATTTCACTCTAAAGGATTTTGTATTTGTGTTTTGGATACTTAAATTTTAATGGGCATGCCTCATCATGATTTTATCAACTTATAGATGTCAAGGAATATTATGTGCACTTGACCAGGTTCACTTTTAACATTACAACTTTTAAATCTATAATTCAAATAGACTTTTACTAATGATTAACCATTTTCTCGGGCTTCCTTTTCATCTGGTTTTATTGCCATTATTTTTATTTTATAATATGGTAAGAAAGAAAATTTTATGAAGACAATTTTTCATATGACTGTAATAACATCATTAATATTTTCAATTTGCCTATTTTTATAAGTAAGATTATTAAGTCATTTGGCTACTTTTAATGAGTAGTTTAAATTAGAAAACACCACTTAAACTTTGATATATTAAAATATGCTAAAAAAGTTTACAGTTAGAGTGCCACTGCTGTGTACCATCCATGAAATAACCATCTGAAATAGGCTGTGTGCATTTCATTGGATTACTGTTTTGTGTATCAGTAAATATTTTATTGTCGTTCTCTTTTAGATAAAATGTCAGTATAAATCAACAGTCTAATGCTTTCTATTTTATACAACTGAATGAAATAGAGCATGAGAATTTGCAGGGGTGTATCAGCTGTAGGACTATTGCCCTTAAGTGAGAGGACCTATAATATTGTCTAGATAGCAATCTTTAGTGTGTGAATTTTAAAGTCAAAATTCAAGATATCTCTCCCAGCTTATTAACTAGGGCCCTATTCTCTGCATTATAAGCATACACTCTGGGTGGTTATGATGAAATACCTCTCTCAACCACTATTTGAGAAATGTTGCTACAGTACTGTTGAAATAAGAAAAAAAAATCTCAGTAAGAAGAATATTGCTAATTTTTATGCAAAGAACAGTTTGAAGGAGAACATTATGAAAGTTTGAAAGATCAATTAAGAGGTTATAATAATGGAGTAGAACATGAGCAGGGATGAATTCTTGGACTAAGGAAGTTACTTTTCTGCAGTAAGGAGTATATCTGCAATATTTAAAAGGTAAAGAAGCATGAACATAGGACTGACTAATTTTGAATGTCCAGGAAAAAATGGCCAAGAATGTCTCCTAGGTTTCAAGGTTGAATTGAAGCACACTTCGCTGTCAAAACTGGAGATGAGGAAACATGCATATTTTAGGGGAAAAAAAGATTACCAAAGAATATGCAAAAAATAAAAAATATATTCTTAAATTGCTCTAGTATCCAGTTGGATGGGATGGAAGAAGAGAGTGGGAAAGGGTGTGAGAAATAACTGTTAGGGTTCTGTGCAAAAGCCACTAAATTTTACATTTTAAAACAGGCAAATTTATAGCTGGATGTCCACTAAGCAGACTAAGAAATAGTGTGTTGTTGAAATTTACACATTTAGTAATGGGACGTCGTTAATGTGGTGGGGTTGAAAATTGGATTACCCTTGCTTGAGGGAAAGGGAAGGTATGTAATGGAGAAGTGAACTAGGTGCATATAACTTCACTCTTTCAACAATATTGAACAAAAGAAAAGATAGGAAGTGAGATTTTGCTAATGGGAATGATGCAGTTTATAAAATATTGGAGAGCATAGAATATGTGTATAGATTGAAAGGAGAGCAGTAGAGTGGAGAAGAGGTTAAAAATATAAACTTATGACAGCTAAAACTTAATTCACTTAGGACTCCAAACTGGACCCTGTTCCTAGAGCTCTGAACTTATGGCTTCTTCAGATGCTGAGAAGTGACTGTAAGGAAAAAAGTCTTGCAGATAAGACTGGGCTGTTTGATGGACACTTAGGTTGTTTCCATATCTTTGCTATTGTAAATAATACTGCTATGAATGCTGTGGTGCAACTACTATTTTGAATTAGTGTTTTGTTTTCTTTAAATAAATATGTAGGAGTGGAACTGATGGAGCAGAAGCTAATCCTATTGTTCTCTGATCCCCTGTTACTATTGACAGGGTATCATGAGATTGTATAACCTTCTGGAATTAATCTTTTATTGCCCATTGTTTGGCCCATTGCTTTTATTGCTCTGTATATCTGTTCCATTCAGTCGCTCAGTCGTGCCTGCTACCCCATGGACTGTAGCACGCCAGGCTTCCTTGTCCATCACCAACTCCTGAAGCTTGCTCAAACTCATATCAAGTGGTTATGCCATCTAACCATCGCATCCTCTGTTATCCTCTTATCCTCCTGCCTTCAATCTTTCCCAGCATCAGAGTCTTTTCAAATGGGTCTGTTCTTTGCATCAGGTGGCCAAAGTATTGGAGTTTCAGCTTCAACATCAGTCCTTCCAATGAATATTCAGGACCAATTTCCTTTAGGATGGATTGGTTGGATCTCCTTGCAGTCCAAGGGACTCTCAAGAGGCTTCTCCAACACCACAGATTAGAAAACTCAGTTCTTCGGAGCTCAACTTTGTTTATAGTCCAACTCTAACATCCATACATGACTACTGGAAAAACCATAGCTTTGACTAGAGAGACCTTTGTGGGCAAAGTTATGTCTGCTTTTTAATATGCTGTCTAGGTTGGTTATAGCTTTTCTTCCATGGAGCAAGCGTCTTTTAATTTCATAGCTGCAGTCATCATCTGCAGTGATTTTGGAGCACCGCCCCCCCCCCCAAAATAAAGTGTCTCACTGTTTCCATTGTTTCCTCATCTATTTGCCATGAAGTGATGATACCAGATGCCATGATGTTCATTTTCTGAATGTTGAGTTTTAAGCCAAATTTTTCATTCTCTTCTTTCACTTTCATCATGAGGCTCTTTAGTTCTTCTTCACTTTCTGCCATTAGGTTGGTTTCATCTGTGTATCTGAGGTTACTGATATTTCTCCCATCAATCTTGATTCCAGCTTGTGTTTCATCCAGCCCAACATTTCCCATGATTCACTCTGCATATAAGTTAAATAAGTAGGATGACAATATACAACCTGAATGTACACCTTTCCCCAACAGAACCAATCTGTTGTTCCATGTCTAGTTCTAACTGTTGCTTCTTGACCTGCATACAGAATACCTGTAATAATATGTAAAATAATATTAAATAAGTATTTTCTTTTATCTTTTCTTACATTTTCCTTCCTTTTTTCCATATTTTTTCTTTCTGAATGAAAAATTGTGTGATAACGATGTCTAATGCAATTGAACTAAGTTTAAGGCTCTGAAATAGCAAAGGTGACAGATGATAGTGAAATGTTTTTATCTTTTCTTAAATGTTATGGGAAAACACATTTTAAATCTTGCAATCTTTTTATAATCTAGATCAATATTTTGTATTTCTTAATGCTGCAGTATTTGAAAAAAAAAGAACATTTTCATGGGTTAGGTAGCTGGAGTCAAGAGCCATAGATTATTTTTTTTAATAAAAATCTAAGATGTTATGGTATTATAGCAGTATTTATGATAATTTTTCAAAGATCAGGTTATGGATAGTTGCAGAAGCATCAGCCACAGACAGGATTATTGACATAACTTCAAACTTTACGTTTGATAAACTATTAGGCATTGCTATGGTGAGGAAGAGCTGTCAGATGACATGCATTAAACATAAATAAACTGATTTTCGTGGTGCCACAGTGAAATATGTCAGGCATAAAGGTGGAGAGGTAATTGTGCACCGAAGTGGGATGAGAGTCTTGCCTCACCAAGAGGTTATAGACTACTGATGAGATCTTATCAGGTCACAGATAATGTGAGCTGAACTTCACAGGAGACCAATGTATTAGATGCAAGTTAAACCATTTTCAGCCATGGGATGTGCAACTCTGTGGTGATGATTTGTAACCCATGAGTAGACTGAAGCGACTTAGCAGCAGCAGTAGCAGCAGTAGACAGTGGAAATTATTGTCTTCAGCCAGGGTTAAAATAAGCCTTCTTCAGATCTGTATTTCTTGTCTCAAGGAATAAAAATAACAATGATTCTCTGTTATGCTAGAGATTTTCATTCATTTTTCTGAGAAATAATGTTTTGCAAATGTATCAAATGACATGTGAACAAGTACACTATATTGATATTTCAACACCTGTTCTAGAGGAAAAGAAATAACAGCAATTTAATGAGAATTTCATCAACAAAGCAAAACATTATAGATGGTGTGCATATGAGACATCAGTTGACATGTAGTCATTAAACTACTGACATAACATGATTCTTAGTCCATAAAACTCTACATTCAGCTATCTTTCTCTAAAGATAGTAGTATTAATTCTGGGATGCATTCTAGAGTCTTGAAATAAGCCATCATTGTAATTTGAGAAGGGAAAAAAATCTAAGTAGATTGTTCTATTAAACTGTAAGTAAGTAAAGGGGTGATAAATTCAATCTTATCATGATAGGCATATTTGAGTTTCATCTTAAATTGCAGAAAGTACCTTATCTAATTTCTAGTACATACATAAAATGAAAAAGTCTTCTGACAATTATTTAGTGCCATGAGGCTTTCTGTGTATATGAACTCAAATTCAGCTCTTCACAAATCACTAGTTAAACAAATAATATAGTCTCTAAATCAAAACCATTTACAGATTTAAGAATTGTGGATGATATAATGACTGTCATATTTTGAAATGGTATTTTGACAAACAGGGATCACAGCTACTAATATTTCAAATGAGAGTGAACTTGCATTACTGAAAGTTCAGCTTCTACTGAGCAGAATAAGGAGCTATAAATTCCAGAGAGTAATAAAAGGCTGTCGTAAATGATCATCAAAAGAGGTCAACCTTTAGATAAGAAAATTGCAAAAACAATCCAATATGATATAGGTTTTCCAAAATGTTTCTTTAGAAATGTACACTCACACATGCACACACACATAACACATTATTTTCAAAATCAGATGATGGTGTACATGATGCAAAGGCTTTAATATTAGAGTATAGGATAAAACAAATTCATAATAAACACAGTTCAATTGGAAATTTTAAATGTAAAGAGAAAGCAATAAAGAAAAATTGAGAATCATAAGTGAAAAAAATAATGAGCAAATTGCCCTTAATTTCATAGAACTTTCACATACAAAAATCTGTGAACTTTGTACATGTTGACAGAGTTCACACTTATTATTATTACTTTAGTATGATATTCATCATGTTGTGATGAGTCACATTTTTTTTTTATTCTTATAAGAGAAATAGTACCATGCTTATTTTATTTCAGTAAGATAAGATTACATGTTCAGATGCTTCAGTCGTGTCTGACTTTTTGCAACACTGTGGACTGCAGCCAGCCAGGCTCCTCTGTCCCATGGGATTGTCTCGGCAAGAATACTGGAGTGGGTTGTCATTCCCTTCTCCAGGGGATCTTTAGGACCCAGGGATCTAACCTGCATCTTCTGTATTCTTGATCACTGAGTCACCCAGGAAGCCCAAGATAAGAATAACTTTTGAATTCAACATTTATCTGATGGTGGCATCAGTTCAGTTCAGTTCAGTCACTCAGTTGTGACTTTGCAACCCCATGGACTGCAGCACGCCAGGCCTCCCTGTCCATCAGCAACTCCCAGGGTTTATTCAAACTCATGTCTATTGAGTCGGTGATGCTATCCAACCATCTCATCTTCTGTCATCATCTTTCTCCTCCCACCTTCAATTCCAGCATCAGGGTCTTTTCCAGTGAGTCAGTTCTTTGCATCAAGTGGCCAAAGTACTGAAGTTTCAGCTTCAGCATTAGTCCTTCAAATGGGTATTCAGGACTGATTTCCTCTAGGTTGGACTGGTTGGATCTCCTTGCAGTCCAAGGGACTCTCAAGAGTCTTCTCCAACACCACAGTTCAAAAGCATCAATTTTTCGGCACTCAGCTTTCTTTTTAGTCCAACTCTCACATTCATACATGACTACTAGAAAAACCATAGCTTTGACTTGATGGACCTTTGTTGGCAAAGTAATGTCTCTGCTTTTTAATATGCTGTCAAGGTTGGTCATAACTTTTCTTCCAAGGAGCAAGCATCTTAATTTCATGGCTACAATCTCCATCTGCAGTGATTTTGGAGGCCAAAAAAATAAAGTCTGTCACTGTTTCCATTGTTTCTCCATCTATTTGCCATGAAGTGATGGGACCAGATGCCATGATCTTAGTTTTCTGAATGTTGAGTTTTAAGTCAACTATGGTGGCATAGTATTGTTTTATAACAGGCTTTCATACTTTTATTTAGATAGTTGCTACTTATTTAAGAGGCAAAGTGAAATCTTATTGGTTATGAGGAAAGCAAGCTAAAACAGTATTATCAACCTTTGTTTTCATTCCACACTTTTTTTTTAATTGACAGTCTATTTTAATGCAGATTTTCTTATCACTATGGTGATCTTTCTGGTACTATAATTTAAATGACTGCATTCATTTTTCTTTAATTACTCCACGTATATTTCATAGAAGGCATTTGTACAAATATACTAGAATGGATTTGTCATTTATAGGCTATTAAGTTTGGGTTAGGAAACAGTTATTTAATATAACAAACAACTTTAAAAGACTTATGAGTTAGAAGAGTCCAAGTTATCAACCACTGATTTTAACAGCCACAGAATGTGGGTAGGTTAAGTGTCCCTGGAGAGATTCTCCAGGAAGCAGACACTGAGTTGGAGTTGGGAATACAAAGGATTTCTTGGGAGGACCACCTGGTGCGCACGGTGTCCGGTGGCAGATGTAGGTTGTTCAATTGGACCAGTGTTATGTCCTGCAGGGAAAGTATCTTCTTTGTGGATGATATACTCTATCCTTGAATCACCTAGAATTCAACCAAAGGGGCTTGTAAAGTGGCTTGCAAAGTGAGTCTCTGAAAGTGATAATAAAGAGGTCACTCCTGATTAACCCCATAATCCTCAAACTCATGTGTTCTTCCTACTGGCAATACCATTCCATACAAAGTCTCAAATTCAATATATGTTCTGTGTCCTGGAAGATAGTGACTCACTCTCATGACATTGCCTTGTAAGCTTCCTTCATCAGGCCTTTCCCACACTATACTCAACTGGCAGCTTCTGGGTGGTGTGATATGTGCTAAATGTAGAAAATTCCAAAGTCTTGAGCTAACAACAACAGTCACATCAGCACTCTCCTACTCACAGTCTAGTCCAGGTACTTTTTTGAGGGCGATCTACATAATGTAGTTTTGCATCTGCCTCGTTAAGTAACCTATTTAATTTATGGTTTCTTTCCTTTCCAAAAGGAATCTGAGCCCAGTCATGACGTATGATGAAATACATAAATGAAATTGGGATGCAAATTTTAAAATGACTTGGAAGGAAAGAAAGAAGAAGTCAATTTGTTCACCATTAGGGCAAACATGTTGCTGTAATTGAGGATTTGCTATGGCCCTGAGCTTCCTGACAACTGAATCAGAATTAGTGATGGCACATATCCCATCACTGCCCTCCAGAGAGAGGATAGACAAGCTTTCAAGAATGATGGCATTTGGTCACAGCACTGCATTTAAACATTTATATCTTATGCAGTATTATTTAAAGAGTAAATCTATTAATAGAAGAACATTCTTCCCTGCAAATATTTGACAATAAAAATGGTCATATGAAAATGTTACTTGCTCAGTCGTGTCTGATTCTTAGCGACCCCATGATCTGTTCATGGAATTCTCCAGGCAAGAATACTGGAGTGGGTTGCCATTCTCTTCTCCAGAGGATCTTTCCAATCCAGAGATAGAACCCAGGTCTCCTGCATTGCAGGCAGACTCTTTATCATCTACGCTACAGTAGGAAAATTTTCATAGCATCTGTTAAAAAACTAGAAACACATTTGCTCTAAAACTACTAAGAAAATGAATTAAATTTTAAAAAAAAAATTTCCTTAGAAATAAATCTCCAATCCCAGTATTTACAGTGAAGAATTCTACCAAATGTTTAGAGAAAAATGAATATCCACTCCACTTATCTCTTACAGAAAATAGAAGAGGGGACAGATGTTTGTATGTCCCTAACTAATGTATGAATCTAGTATTATACTAATATCATTATACTAGATAATGACTACAAATAGAAACTAACAGATCGATATCCCTGATGAACATAGACTGAAAATTCCTCTAACAAATATTAGCCAAAAAAATTCATAAACATAATGCTATGAAACTTTAAGTAAAAAAAGAAACATTGAAACAGAAAATCTTTGTGTTCTGCTGTTAGGTAAACAGATCTTAAACTAGACACTAAAATCACTAAGCATAAAAGGAAAAATTGATAGATTAGACTTAATCCAAGTACCTATAGACACCTTATCTTTGACAAAGGAGGCAAGAGTATACAATGGACTAAAGACAATCTCTTTAACATGTGGTGCTGGGAAAACTGGTCAATCATTTGTAAAAGAATGAAACTAGAACACTTTCTAACACCATACACAAAAATAAACTCAAAATGGATTACAGATCTAAATGTAAGACCAGAAACTATAAAACACCTAGAGGAGAAGATAAGCAAAACGCCCTCCAACATACATCACAGCAGGATCCTCTATGACCCACCTCCCAGAATATTGGAAATAAAAGCAAAAATCAATAAATGGGACCTAATTAAACTTAAAAGCTTCTAAATAACAAAGGAAACTATAAGCAAGGTAAAAAGACAGCCTTCAGAATGGGAGAAAATAGTAGCAAATGAAGCAACTGGCAAAAAACTAATCTCAAAAATGTACAAGAAACTCCTACAGCTCAATTCCAGAAAAATAAATGATCCAATCAAAAAATGGGCCAAAGAACTAACTAAACATTTCTCCAAAGAAGACATACAGATGACTAACAAACACATGAAAAGATGCTCAACATCACTCATTGTCAGAGAAATGCAAATCAAAACCACAATGAGGTACCATTTCACGTCAGTCAGAATGGCTATGATCCAAAAGTCTACAAGCAATAAATGCTGGAGAGGGTGTGGAGAAAAGGGAACCCTCTTACACTGTTGGTGGGAATGCAAGCTAGTACAGCCACTATGGAGAACAATGTGGAGATTCCTTAAAAAGCTGGAAATAGAACTGCCATACAACCCAGCAATCCCACTGCTGGGC
>SJYV01023102.1:65333-96211 GCA_006410875.1 Neotragus pygmaeus
CTTATATGCAGAGTATATCATGAGAAACGCTGGACTGGAAGAGGCACAAGCTGGAATCAAGATTGCCGGGAGAAATATCAATAACCTCAGATATGCAGATGACACCACCCTTATGGCAGAAAGTGAAGAGAAGCTAAAAAACCTCTTGATGAAAGTGAAAGAGGAGAGTGAAAAAGTTGGCTTAAAGCTCAACATTCAGAAAATGAAGATCATGGCATCTGGTCCCATCACTTCATAGGAAATAGTTGGGGAAACAGTGGAAACAATGTCAGACTTTATTTTGGGGCTCCAAAATCACTGCAGATGGTGACTGCAGCCATGAAATTAAAAGACGCTTATTCTTTGGAAGAAAAGTTATGACCAACCTAGACAGTATATTCAAAAGCAGAGACATTACTTTGCCAGCAAAGGTCCGTCTAGTCCAGGCTATGGTTTTTCCTGTGGTCATGTATGGATGTGAGAGTTGGACTGTGAAGAAGATTGAGTGCCAAAGAATTGATGCTTTTGAACTGTGGTGTTGGAGAAGACTCTTGAGAGTCCCTTGGACTGCAAGGAGATCTAACCAGTCCATTCTGAAGGAGATCAACCCTGGGATTTGTTTGGAAGGAATGATGCTAAAGCTGAAACTCCAGTACTTTGACCACCTCATGCGAAGAGTTGACTCATTGGAAAAGACTGTGATGCTGGGAGGGATTGGGGGCAGGAGGAGAAGGGGACGACCGAGGATGAGATGGCTGGATGGCATCACGGACTCGATGGACGTGAGTCTGAGTGAACTCCGGGAGATGGTGAAGAAAAGGGAGGCCTGATGTGCTGCGATTCACGGGGTCGCAAAGAGTTGGACACGACTGAGCGACTGAACTGAACTGAAGTGGTATTCATATGGAAATTGTATTAATTTTCACTATCTCTAAATTTTTGAGACTTAATGCCTAATTGCAAAATTCTTTTTTTTTTTATTAGAGATAAAAAGAACTTGTAAAGGAAATCCAGGAGGATGTATTTAAATGGTTAATGATCTGGTAACCAGGATTCTGACATATAGCATAAAAAGAGATTTAGTTGATACCTGAGGCTGGAGATGGTAGATGGGTGTTTATTTCTTAGATTTATTCTTAAAGTGCATGAAGAGTTATTATGGGAGATTGCTGTTCTATATTTCTTTTGACAATATTACAGGAGGAAATGGGATTAAACCCATGTGATTTATGTAGGTGTCAGGAAAACAGAAGAGACTAGGAAAGGTAGTTAGAACATTTCCATTATTGGCAATCGTGGGCTGACTACATTCTCTATAATTATTATACATATGACAACATTCAGTGACAGGAGTCTGCATAAATGAAATTTCCAGTCCTCTTTTGTGGCTCTGTAACATAATTGTTGTGAGGGTGTCTCCTTATCAAATGTGTCTACTAAATTAGGTCACTAAGAGTCAACTATCCTTCATGTTCTAAACATAGAAATTTCTGAATGAATCAAATAAGTGATGTCTCTTTTAAAGTCATCATATTTAGAGATGATAAATTGCATCTAAACCTGTTCCTGGATGAATCATTTCTAGTACCAACACTGTCTCTTGTAGCCCTCCTGAAAAAAATGCCAAATTTGGTTCAGATGTCAACACTCATCATATCAAGAGGGTATGAAAAAGTGATTTACATAATGAGGTGGAGGATAGCAGGGAAGGATTCCCAAGCTAGTCAGAGAGTGACTTCAGAGAGTGAGGAGAGACTGATGGGCATTTTTATACCTGGGGCAGAGCTTTAGGGTATAACATAGGGCTAGGATTCCCACCCAGGGGGAGGCAGGATGTGCAGTGCATGCTAGGCATGTCTCCCCAGCTCTCCTGTAGCTGGGCCTCCCTTGTATGATGCTGAGTTTGCGCTTTCCTCAGGATGTCAAGCTTGCTATTCCTTTCTTTGCTTTTCCTTTCTCTTTCTGATGAGCAGTGAAGTGCAGTTCACTAAATATTTCCAAAGAGCTCTTTCCACATTTATAAGATCCTGTGAAAACTATTGAAGAAACACTTTAATTTTCAGTAATTTTTAAACTTAAACAATAGCCATATCTGACTATTGGCTACTTTGTTGCTCTAAGCGTCAGATATTTCCACCAGTTCTATGATGCGTGACAAGTGGCTGCCTCTGTGTGTGAGGGCACATCACAGAAGCACCTTGCTATGGGACATCTGAGTAAAGTAATTTATATTTGATACTAGGTATTGTTTCCAGAAGAAACATTGTCAAAATCTTCCAGAAGTCCACTAATCATTAGATTCTGTGTCACCTTCAGAAATAGCTGAATCCAAAATGCCTTATGATAGCTGCACTCTAACTCACATGAAAATATTGACTGAGATTTGTATGTACAATTTCCTCTCAGATGTCTGGGTAAATGAACTTCTTTTTTTTTTTTTTTTTAAAGCCAGTATTGGCTCTAGAAAATTATAGCAATGTTGATTCTTCACATTTTATAGACTAGTTGATATTGAAACTACTCTCTCTTGTGATGAATGTTGACTAGTCTCTTCCTGTACAGTTTATTTGAAAGGATTGGTGGCAAATTTAAAGATATTATACTTGCTTATCACAATTCAAGAGAAGCAGATGGAGAACAGTATAGTATCTGCATGTATCATAATAATGGTTTACGGGAATTGACTAGATATGGGAGGAGAAGGGGACGGCAGAGGATGAGGTGGCTGGATGGCATCACCAATGCGATGGACATGAGTTTGAGTAGACTCTGGGAGTTGGTAATGGACAGGGAGGCTTGATGTCCTGCAGTCCATGGGGTCGCAGAGAGTCAGACAATTGAGCGACTGAACTGAAGTTGTTTATTGCTGGCAGGTAATTCTCTATGATGAATAAATAAAATCTTCCAATATCTAATGTGTTCTTTTAGATTTATCTAATACTATATTTCTTTCCTTTTGTGTTTCTTGTCACATGTAATTGAGTCATGATAGATTACATTTGGCATTTTGGTTCCACTTGCCATGTTTTGCTGCTTTGGGTATAGAATAAAAAGTAGCCACTAGTCCTTTGTTACATAAAACTCTGTAAAACACCATTCTGGTGACAAGCTTATTAGTCATTGTGTGAGGGAAAAGCTATATTTCCATGTTTGACATGCAAAAGTAAATCAACACTTTCCTAAATGCCAGCCACGTTGCAAGTATAAAATGTAAGATAATGAAATTCATGCTGGAGACATTAGAATGTTCATAGATGTGTACACACAGACACATGCATGCGCACACGTGCACACCCACACACAGAAACATACACACACCATTACACAAAAGCACCAAACTGGGAAAAAGTTGTTTGAACTATGAAAATAATGACGTTAGTATAACTCAGGAATCCCAGGTAAAAATACTTGTTTGAATCAGGAAAAAAAATATTTGGCATATATTTAAGTTTAAAAAATCTTTACCTGTTTGGTTGCATCATAATCATCAGAGGGCATGCTTGACATTTTTAGGTACCATTTGCCAAAATGAGGAAATGTGCTCTTGTATGGGTCTGAAAATCTTCCTGTGATGAGTCTGTGAGTGGTATTGGAGGTTTTTTAACATCTCCCAATGTGGGCAGGCTGCAGGAGCACATTATTTTCTCAGTTGAAACAATTCATGCAAATAATGTGCTTGTTTGGTCTATTTTTGGAACATCATTTAGAAATGCACCACATGGAGTGAAATCTTTCCCCAAATCAAGGAAAGATCCAAACCAAAAAAAAAAAAAAAAAACCCAAAAACTAAGGTTAAAGAACACAATATGCTTGGAAATTGTCCCAGAATAAAGACTCGATGAAATGTCACAGGGGCCCAGATGGTAGACTGTAGCTATAAGGATGAACACCAATCATAGTAAAGATTTCAGGATTCATTTCTCTATATGAATTTTTTTGGAAGTGACGGTATTTTATGACTTATGTGTGTGTGCATAGTAAGTCTCTTTAGTCGTGTCCAACTCTTTGTGACCCTATGGACTGCAGCCCTCCAGGCTCCTCTGTCCTTGGGATTCTCCAGGTAAGAATACTAGAGTGGGTTGCCATTTCCTCCTCCAGGGGATTGTCCCAACCCAGAGAACAAACTTGTGTCTCCTGCAGCTCCTGAACTGCAGGCAGTTTCTTTACCATTGAGCTACCAGGAAGCCTTACACACACACACACACACACACACACACACACACACACACATGTATGTATGTATGTATGTATGTATGTATATAAATAATTAAAATGAATATATATATATATATTAGGTTCTAGAACCCTCTATAATAAAAATTATTACAATTTTTTTTTATTTTTTAAAGAGTAAGACTATGTTTTGTCAGTGATAAACAAATGTGTACATAATATACATTTGATGAGGTATTAATTCTTTTAAGAAGATAGATTTCTTTTCCCTTTTCATCTGTCCTCTCATATCACATATCATAAAAAGAGAGACTTATCCCTTTTAGTCTGTCCTTTCATATCACATGTTATATTATTCATTATTCAATCCTATTATCATCAATCCTTGATATCCACATTGCTTGTTATTATCCTGTCCCAAAATATAAACACAATCCTTTCATTACATGATTTGACAAAGAATCAATAGTGCAAGATTATTGTATGTAACAATTACTTAGTAAATATTTGAGATTAATGGATGTTAATTATACCCTTGAAAGAAAAAAAAAAACAAACCCTAGGCTCAGATGGTAAAGCATCTGTCTATAATGTGGGAGACCTGGGTTCGATCCCTCGGTCGGGAAGACCCCCTGGGAAAGGAAATGGCAATCCACTCCAGTACCATTGCCTGGAAAATCCCATGGACGGAGGAGCCTGGTAAGCTACAGTCCATGGGGTCGTAAAGAGTTGGACATGACTGAGCAACTTCACTTTACTTTAATGACAATTATCATTGGTCCTAAGATCATTAGAATTTACCGACCACAGGGAATTTCTTATTGGCCATCTCTCCCCTTAGAATCCAGCACACCACCATAACCCTCTCTTTTTAGATTTTTTTTTTTTCATTTATTTTCCTTCAGCTCAGTGGCCCAATTTCCTTCTCCAAAAATTCCTATTACTTTATCAGGCAAAGACATTTATGTCTCTCTTATCTCACTTCCTCCATCTTATTGGGAAGGTATGCTTTCACAAACAAAAAAGTTAATAAAGGTGTATTCTTAAACAAATATTAATATGTAAAATTTCCACCAAGGTAAGTTATAAAAACCCAAAATAATCAGAAATGGAAAATTTCCTTCTTGCTATATGCTAATTTTTAAAAGTTATATAATATGTGAAAACTTTTGTACTGACAGAGGGTTTTTATAAACATCAGTCCGTCTGTTGTCCTTGTTCAGTCTCTCAGTCATGTCTGACTCTTTGCAACCCCATGGACTGCAGCACACCAGGCTTCCCTGTCCTTCACTATCTCCCCAAGTTTGCTCTAACTCATGTCTTTTGTGTTGATGGTACTACCCAACCATCTCAACCTCTGTTCCCTCCTTCTCTTCCTGTTCTCAATCTTTCCCAGCATCAGATCTTTTCCAATGAGTCAGTTGTTCGCATCAGGTGGCCAAAGTATTGGANTCTAACTCATGTCTTTTGTGTTGATGGTACTACCCAACCATCTCAACCTCTGTTCCCTCCTTCTCTTCCTGTTCTCAATCTTTCCCAGCATCAGATCTTTTCCAATGAGTCAGTTGTTCGCATCAGGTGGCCAAAGTATTGGACTCTTAATAACCAAATGAGTTTGGCAGAGGAGACCCTGTGAGCTCCTGTTTACAGAGGGAAAGCCCAGGAATTCAGGAGGCTTAAGAAACTTTCCTCAAGCATTGTATGTCAACTGGCTTCTTTCATTCCCAAGTATTTTATATTGTTTCGTTTAAGTGTAACAAATACCCATTCTTCTAATGGGATCTATTAGAATTGGAGTCTAAGCTGCTTATGTTTATGATCTTTCCTATTCTTTTTAACTCACTAGAGATAATGGAGCGAATACATAGAGGTCAAAGTGAGAGGTGGTTTCAGTTGGAAAAAGAAACTCTAGTTCTTAATCAAGATCAGGTTTTACCTTCCTCAAATCTGAGAAAGTGAAACCAAGTTTTCTCATTTTCAGCAAAGCTAATGTCATGTTAACCATGAGCGGCTGAGAAAGATGTGAGGACTCACTGTGGTAATGTGTATTTGAAAGTGTCTAGCAATACCTACATGTTGTTAATGTTCACTCAATTAAGTATCTTCCTTTCTGTGAAGACCATGTGAATTTTGTGGAGATCATGTGAATTTTGTCTTCTATTTATATAATGTATTATATTGATTGCTTTTTGAGTGATCAATCATACTTGCATTCTTTGCATTAAGTTCGTTTTGTCATGTATATAAATCATTTTATATATTGCTGGATATGGTATGCTTACATTTTGGTGAAGATATTTGTGGGTATATTCATAGAGATTTGTCTGAAGTGTTCTTGGTATGTGTTTGGTTTTGGGATCAGAGAAATATTGGTCTCATAGATTAAGTTGAGAAGTATTTCCTCTCTGGTGTATTTTGGAAGAATTTGTGAAGAATTATATTAATTCTTCTTTAACCATTTGGTAGTATATAACAGGAAAGATATATAAGCCTAGGCTTTTCTTTGTTAGCTTTTTGGATTATTAATAAAAATTAATTTTAAAAGTCTGTTGGGTTTTATATTTCTTATTGAGTCAGTTTCTGTAGCTTATGTTTTTCTGAGAATTTATTCGTTAGACCTAAGTGATCTAATTAGTATGTTTAAATACAATTGTTCATAGCACTCTCCTACAGAGATTTTTATTTCTCTAAGGTTAACAGAAACGTCCTCTCTTTCAGTCTTTGTTTTAGTAATTTGAGTCTTCTACCTCTTTTTTGTTGTTATTGTTAGTCTAGCTAAAATTTTATCACTTTTTCAGGTCATTTCAAAGAAACAACATTTTTTTGTTGATTTTCCCTATTATTTTCCTATTGTCTATTTCACCTACTTCCTCCAGACTTTAATCCTTTCCATCTGTTAACTTTAGGTTTAGTTTGTCCTTCTTTCTCTAATTTCTTAAATTGGATGCTTAGGTTACTAATTTAAGAACTGTTTCTTTTCTTTTTCAGTGCAGATGTTTATAGCTATAACATTTTCTCTAATTACTATTTTAGCTACATCCCTTTACTTCGATATGTTGTATTTTTGTTTCATTCATCTTAAAGTATTTTCCATTTCTCTTCTAATTTATTGTTTACTCTCATAAGGTGAGAGCTCAATGGTAATTAGGAGGAATAGTAGTAGTAATAGTAATTATGGAAATAATACTAGTATTTATTAAGTGCTATATTTTGATTATTGTACTTTAAGATATGAGTAAGGATATATAAGATAAACTTCAAATTCTATAGGCTGAATGCTCTGATATGTACCTAATTTCCTAATGTCATCCCCTCCTAAGCCCCAAATTCTGCCCTTACAATATCAAATTCCTTTAACCTCTCCTATGTATTCCTTTGTGCACTTTGTGCACTGTGTATCTTAATTTCACCTCCCAGAAGCAGTTCTCTTGTTGTCCCATGAAAAAGATTATTTTTGTTATTTATTTAGTTTTTGGGCTGCCCTAGTAGCTCAGCAAGGTAAAGAATTCACATACCAATACAGTAGACATGGATTCTATCTCTGGGTTGGAAATATCCCCTGGAGGAGTAAATGGCAACCACTCCAGTGTTCTTGCCTGGATAATCCCACGGAGACCAGAGCCAGGCAGGCTATAGACCAGTTCAGTTAAAAAAAAAAATCTTCATTTTTGAATGTTAGTTTTAAGTCAACTTTTTCAATCTCCTCTTTCATTTTCATTAAGAGGCTCTGTAGTTCCTCTTCACTTTCTGCCATAAGGTTGGTGTCATCTGTATATCTGAGGTTATTGATGTTTCTCCCACCAATCTTGATTCTAGCTTGTGCGGCATCCAACCTGTCATTTCTCATGATTTACTCTGCATAGAATTTAGATAATCAGAGTGATAATATAAAGTCTTGACATACTTCTTTCCCAGTTTTGAACCAATTCATTGTTCCATGTTCAATTCTGTTTCTTCTTGACTTGCATACAGGTTTATTAGAAGGCAGGTAAGATGGTCTGGCACTCCATCTCTTGAAAAATTTTCTACAGTTTGTTGTGATCCACACAGTCAAAGGCTTTGGCATAGTCAATGAAGCAGAAGCAGATTTTTTTTTTTCTGGAATTCCCTTGTTTTTCCTATGATCCAATGGATGTTAACAATTTGATCCCTGGCTCCTCTGCCTTTTCTAAATCTAGCTTGAACATCTGGAAGTTCTCGGTTCATGTACTGTTGAAGCCTGGCTTGGAGAATTTTTAGCGTTACTTTGCTAGCATGTGAAATGAGTGCGATTGTGTGACAGTTTGAACATTGGCATTGCCCATCTTTGGGATGGAAATGAGAAACTGACATTTTCCAGTCCTGTGGCCACTGCTGAGTTTTCCAAATTTGCTGGCTTACTGAATGCAGCACTTTAACAGCAGCATCTTTTAGTATATAATTTTACTATATATTAATTTATTATATATTTTGCTTATCTACACATGTACACATTTATAACTAGTAATGTATCCGTGATTTATGTGCTAAGTTGCTTTAGTTGTGTCTGAGTCTTTGTGACCCTACGGACCATAGCCTCCTCTCTCCATGGGATGCTCTAGGCAAGAATACTGGAGTGGGTTGACATGCCCTCCCTCAGGGGATATTCACAACCCAGGGATCTAACCCATATCTCTTTTGTCTCCTGCTTTGGCAGGCAGGTTCTTTCCCACTAGCACCACCTGGGAAGCACACATACAAATCTGCACAATACAGTTTGTGTACATGTTCATATATCTTATCATACTGACTTACATTTGACTTTCTTTCTATAGATTTCATGTTTTCCTTTATTCTTAGTAGAGTCCCTGGACCTCAGAAATCAATTAATGTTATATAGGAATGGATTAATGATAGAATAGTATCAATGAATGTTGATGCTTAAATATTGATGCTTAAATATTTCAACATTCTAGTAGATATGGATTAATTCTTAAATTCTTTGAAACAGAGCACTAGTATTAACTCTTGTTCAACTTCACTGCCAAATATAACTTACCAAAGTAAAATTTCATGACCTGGTTATTTCTTTCCTACTCTCTGTGATTTTTATTCTTCACAATGATTTCTCTCAGGACTAGAAGGATTTAAACTGGATATGAATAATCAATCTAATTTCCTTATTGGGCCCAATGTTCAGGTTTTAACATTGCTATGAGATTGTGAAAGCAGAGAACCTGGATTGAATTGTAAATCAGCTCACCTGTAAATCAGTAGAGCTTGCTGTTTCAGAATTTTCCCTGTGTTATATTCTTTGTCACTTAAAAAACTTCTTACATGCAAGTAAATTTTATACTGTTTTATAATTTCATATATTTTTAATAATTTTATTTAGATATGATTACAGTTAGTTCTAAGTAACTGATATATTTGTTTTTATAATCAGAATATATCATCAGAACTCCTTTATCTGGATTAGAGTTTGCCTTCTTGAAAGGAATACTTTGTTATGAATGGATGCCATTTGGATTAAGTTCAGGACTGAGTTGTTTTCGGAAAATTACCTCCATTTTGGCTGACATCCCAGGAGTATTGGCATACTATAATGACATTGTTGTACATGAGCTATCCATATTTTTTCATGATCAACAATTCTGGCATCAATTTAAATGTCTTCAACAACATCCTGTTACCCTTATCTTACAGAAGAAGCATTTTAGAGGTTCCAAAAAGTATTGTTTTTTTTTTTTTTCTATGTTCTTCCACTGAAAATTTAATAGTCCAATATGTAAACCATTTTTTATTTTTCTATCATCAACTCATGGGGTGGATTTTTTCCTACTTTATCTTTTATATTTATTTAATTCATTCTTTCTGGCTGTAATTTTTTAAAGGCAAACCTTATCATTCATTGTCCTCATGTATACATGGCATTCAAAGCCTGAAGCCATAGTTACCATTAGCAACCCCACCCACTTTTTACTACTTTCATTGAGTAACCCATAAAACGTTTGATGCCTTGATATCAGTCACATCCCCTGAATCACACAGTTCAAGACCTCTTCTTTTAAAGAACTTCTCTCATAGTTTTATGAAAACAATTGTCAAAGGCATCCCAAATTTTAAGTTACATGAAGCTCATATGAGCGATTTTCTGGAAAAAATTGACATCTGAAGCCTATCACCAGAAATTTTTTTTTTTTTTTTTCTGAAGTTCTGGGGTGAAGTACAGTCATTTCCATTTTAAGTAGCTCACCAGTTATTTCTTATACAGGAGACATGAGTTATTCCACTGTCTTAATGCAGTGACTTAAATTGCATTACATTTGTTGTCTCCAATCTTGCAAGGGCTGTTTCTTCCTGAACTCTCTGGTATCTTGCTTTTAAATCTGTATATACTCACCCATATAATTTGGTTTACTTTTTATTCATGAGCCAGTGTCACAGAACTATTTCAAAATTAGCTTTAAACCTGCCTTTTGTCACTTTTCTCCTGTCTGCTTGACTAACTGATGTCAACATTTGTAGAGCTAAGATTTGCCTACAACTCTAATGGGAGGGAAAATGGTTATAAATTGCAACAGCCAAAGACAGTCCCTGACAAATGGCTATAAATTGCAGCAGCCAGAGACAGTCCTGAATATCATGTTGTGACTGCCATTCTTGAGGAACTCATTTCCATCATTTGAAGTTTAGGAGACAGGTAGGATATAGCTTTGGTGCAAAAATCATTTTTTGGATGTAAAAATAAAATCTGCCATGGACATAGACTGCTCTGGGTGAAAGTTGGTAGGGCTGCCTTTCATATTCAAAGTTTAAAATGTTGAAATTTTCTTATCCTTGTCTGAGTAAAGTAGATGGCTCCCTACACAGATGCTCAGGAAAGGCTCTTATTAAAANGGACATAGACTGCTCTGGGTGAAAGTTGGTAGGGCTGCCTTTCATATTCAAAGTTTAAAATGTTGAAATTTTCTTATCCTTGTCTGAGTAAAGTAGATGGCTCCCTACACAGATGCTCAGGAAAGGCTCTTATTAAAATTGCTCTCATTTCAGCTGAAAAAAAAAAGTGGGGTGGGGGTGGGGAGTAGGGGCGTTAGTTCTCCAACTTTCTTTGGTGGATGGATATGGATATAAGCTACTATTTATCTTGGAAGGCATAAAAGACTAAGAAAACAGAAGGCAAATTAGAAGATAATAGGAAAGAAGATAGAGTCAAGCCAATAACAATGAAGCTGAGTGGAGTCAGGATAAGAATATAAGCCAAACTGGGACAGGTCAGGCAGTCCAGTGTCCTGAACAGTGAGGGATGTAGTGTGTACACCACACCTAGACAGCAGGTCCAGGACTGCAGGACGTGCCCATCCCCCAGGAAGGAGGTGTGAACGCTCTCGCAAAAGACAGGCAATGATTTTTGCTCTACGAAACACCATCTTCTCTTTCTCTATTATTCGTGGTTAACTCTTCCATTCTCCTTTTACTGTATTTCAAATTAGTTAAAGCTCCTTCAGTCTGAGATAAACTTTATTTTATTGGTCCTTAACTCCATCTTGCTAGGAACTAAAAAGTGAAAACTCTCTAAATGCTGATGCTGCTAAGTCGTTTTAGTCGCGTCCGGTCTGTGTGACCTCATAGATGGCTCTCCCGTCCCTGGGATTCTCCAGGCAAGAACACTGGAGTAGGTTGCCATTTCCTTCTCCAATGCGTGAAAGTGAAGTTGCTCAGTTGTGTCCGATTCTTAGCGACCCCATGGACTGCAGCGTACCAGGCTCCTCCGTCCATGGGATTCTCCAGGCAAGAGTACTGGAGTGGGGTGCCATTGCCTTCTCCATTTTTAAATGCATTTAAGATAAAATGTCTAAAGATAGTAAAATTTTGAGATCTATCAATAGCACTCTTATCTCAATCCTGAATGTAATAATCAAATTAAAAATCAATAAATTGTGAAAATTCATCAAGTTTAGATTAGAAAAAATTAATTATTTTTATTNCATTACATTTGTTGTCTCCAATCTTGCAAGGGCTGTTTCTTCCTGAACTCTCTGGTATCTTGCTTTTAAATCTGTATATACTCACCCATATAATTTGGTTTACTTTTTATTCATGAGCCAGTGTCACAGAACTATTTCAAAATTAGCTTTAAACCTGCCTTTTGTCACTTTTCTCCTGTCTGCTTGACTAACTGATGTCAACATTTGTAGAGCTAAGATTTGCCTACAACTCTAATGGGAGGGAAAATGGTTATAAATTGCAACAGCCAAAGACAGTCCCTGACAAATGGCTATAAATTGCAGCAGCCAGAGACAGTCCTGAATATCATGTTGTGACTGCCATTCTTGAGGAACTCATTTCCATCATTTGAAGTTTAGGAGACAGGTAGGATATAGCTTTGGTGCAAAAATCATTTTTTGGATGTAAAAATAAAATCTGCCATGGACATAGACTGCTCTGGGTGAAAGTTGGTAGGGCTGCCTTTCATATTCAAAGTTTAAAATGTTGAAATTTTCTTATCCTTGTCTGAGTAAAGTAGATGGCTCCCTACACAGATGCTCAGGAAAGGCTCTTATTAAAATTGCTCTCATTTCAGCTGAAAAAAAAAAGTGGGGTGGGGGTGGGGAGTAGGGGCGTTAGTTCTCCAACTTTCTTTGGTGGATGGATATGGATATAAGCTACTATTTATCTTGGAAGGCATAAAAGACTAAGAAAACAGAAGGCAAATTAGAAGATAATAGGAAAGAAGATAGAGTCAAGCCAATAACAATGAAGCTGAGTGGAGTCAGGATAAGAATATAAGCCAAACTGGGACAGGTCAGGCAGTCCAGTGTCCTGAACAGTGAGGGATGTAGTGTGTACACCACACCTAGACAGCAGGTCCAGGACTGCAGGACGTGCCCATCCCCCAGGAAGGAGGTGTGAACGCTCTCGCAAAAGACAGGCAATGATTTTTGCTCTACGAAACACCATCTTCTCTTTCTCTATTATTCGTGGTTAACTCTTCCATTCTCCTTTTACTGTATTTCAAATTAGTTAAAGCTCCTTCAGTCTGAGATAAACTTTATTTTATTGGTCCTTAACTCCATCTTGCTAGGAACTAAAAAGTGAAAACTCTCTAAATGCTGATGCTGCTAAGTCGTTTTAGTCGCGTCCGGTCTGTGTGACCTCATAGATGGCTCTCCCGTCCCTGGGATTCTCCAGGCAAGAACACTGGAGTAGGTTGCCATTTCCTTCTCCAATGCGTGAAAGTGAAGTTGCTCAGTTGTGTCCGATTCTTAGCGACCCCATGGACTGCAGCGTACCAGGCTCCTCCGTCCATGGGATTCTCCAGGCAAGAGTACTGGAGTGGGGTGCCATTGCCTTCTCCATTTTTAAATGCATTTAAGATAAAATGTCTAAAGATAGTAAAATTTTGAGATCTATCAATAGCACTCTTATCTCAATCCTGAATGTAATAATCAAATTAAAAATCAATAAATTGTGAAAATTCATCAAGTTTAGATTAGAAAAAATTAATTATTTTTATTCATTATATTTTACTTACAGTACTCTGTATATTCACAATAGAGGTGGTAATAAGCAGAAATTTTAACTATGCTGTAGTGTATAAAGAAAAAAGATATTTAACCTGTCAGACACGACTGAGCGACTGAACTGAACTGAACTGAACTGAAGAATCTACTTGCCAGTGCAGGAGACATGGGTTTGACCCCTGGGTCAGGAAGATCCCCTGGAGAAGGAAATAGCAGCCCACTCCAGTATTCTTGCCTGGGAAATTCCATGGACAGAAGAGCCTGGTAGGCTACAGTCCATGGGATTACAAAGAGTCTGACACAATGACTAAAAAACAACAGTAACAACAAACGTGTTAACATGCAAAATCTACATTTTATTTAATGTATTTTGTTAAAAAAAAAAAAGCTTAATTTAATGATTGTATCCAGTAGCTTAGTCATGTCTGACTCTGCATTAGCTGGCAGATTCTTTACTACTGAGCCACCTGGGAAGCCCAATTTAAGGATCACCTATACAGTGATTTTGTAAAAATTCTATCCCTTTCTCTCAAATTCTTAGATATTTAGGTAGTGGGGAGTATAAGTGTACATTTTGTTTTGCTATTACTTTATTCACAGCAACCAACTAGAAATGAACCCATGAGTTCCTCAGTGAATAGCTCTTAACTGAATGGCTATATGATTAAAAGATATTTCTTATCTAATACATTATGGTATTTCCCACTTGAGTTAATGCATATGTCCATAGAGGGCATTTCATTTAAAGCCACTAGTATTTCCACATAGGACAATTTTAATCCTGCCACTTATCTTAGACTTCAGCTTAAAAAAAATAAAAAATAAGCTCTATCAAGTTGAGACAAATTGAATAAGTTGAAGGTTGTAGAGATATAAATGCTAGCCTGAGTGTTCTTTTATACAAGGATTATAAGTCTTATGACAAATCATGTTCAATTTCTTACTGAATACTTTTAGCAAAGTAAGAAGCAAGTTTAGTTTTGTAATTCGAGAAGCTCAGTGTCCAAATGCTGCGGCTGCTAGAAAAAAAGAGAATCTCTGAGTGGAACAGAAACAAGATTTTAAGTATGTTGAGTCAGATAGTAGTTTATGGAAAATTTTTCCAACTATTAGACATGAAATTTGTCCCCAGAGTTCATTCTCACTAAATCCTAATAAAAAGGCTGATTCCAGTCAGATAAGAAAACACAAAACTCAGTGTGTCTCCTACACTCCATCTTTGATGAGATGTTTGATGAATATTAAATATTCAAACATGAAGGTTAGACCCTGTACAAGAAAATATATGGAAATATTGGAAATCCTAACATAGTTATGGAAAATTAAGCTTTTCTCTAACTGAGAAATTCCAAACAATTATCTGAAACTTTTTGAGAAGACTTGAAAAAATAGAAAGCATCCAAAAAATTGAGCTATACCAACAATGTTAGAGGATAAACTAAATCATTTTTATTTCTCCTTACCAAAAATATTTTATAATATTGTTAAATGAAAGACTGGTAGAAAATTATGAAACCAAAAATAAAAGGGAAAAAGTATTATACAGTTGCATAATTCAATTAACTAATGAAAATATGAGGCTTCCTTGGTAGTTCAGATGGTAAAAAATCTGCCTGCAATGCAGGAGGCCTGGCTGCTATCCCTGGGTTGGAATGATCCCCTGGAGGTGGAAATGGCAACCCACTTCAGTATTCTTGCCTGGAGAATTCCATGGACAGAGAAGCCTGGTAAATATTGTGGTGTTTTGGAAGTTTTATAAAGATTTTAATTTGTTGCAATTTTTCTTCATTTAAAAAAAATAGAATTTCATTAGAAATTTCATGCATATTCATATCTACTTTTTTCTTTTTTTATTTATTTTATTATTATTTTTTTAATTTACTTTATTTTACTTTACAATACTCTATTGGCTTTGCCATACATCAACATGAATCCACTATAATTTGAATTACTATTCTTTAAAAAAAAAAGCCTCTAAATTTTGTAAGCTTCAGGTCCCAAAATATCTACAGACATCTCTGGTTAGTAAGATTATAGAGTTTCAATTGCATGTACATGGAGATTACCCACTGGCAGCCACGCATGTAGGATTTTCGAAGTGCCTTCAGATTGATACAGTTGGAACATATCTGAAGAATAGCTTAACGATGAAAGAAAAAAATTTTAGAGGACTAAATGTTTGTACCCCCCCAAAGTTCTATGTTGAAATTCTAACCCCAAAGATGATATAATTAGGAGGTGAGATTTTTGAGGGGTGCTCAGATCAGGAGGGTGGAACTCTCATGAGTGGGACTAAGGGGATGGATGGCTTTGTACAAGAGACCCCAGAGTGCGCCCTCACCCTTACCACTATGTGAGACTTCAAAGTCATTGTATTTTTTTAATTGGAAGAAAATTGCTTTCCAATGCCATATTGGTTTCTGGTGAGAAGTTGCTCTATGACTCAGGGAGTCCAGCCTGGCACTCTGTGATGACCCACAAAGAAAGTCATTTTGAAGAGACTGGCCCTTGCTAAACGTTGAGCGTGCTGACACCTAGGTCTTGGGAACTCCAGCCTTCTTTGTTGACCACTGTCCTGGTTTTGCTCCTATGTAGACATGTTTGTATGATCATCCTCCTCGATACAAACACTAAATGTTGAAGTTGCTGGAGGCTCTGAACCAGACTCTACTGGTATGACTGTATCTCTCTGCCCATTCTCACAGCTGTGAGTACCCTCTAGTACGAATGACTCTAGTATTCTCATCTCTTGGAAAGAAATTTCACTGTGCTGCACTTGCCTGCTTGACATTTTTTAAAACATCAAACTCAGCTCCTAATCTTTACTAACGTCTACCCCAAAATTGCTTGTTCATTTCTAGGAACGTAATTAGCTCCCTCGAGAAAATGAACCTGTGAAATCTATGTAAGTCAGAAATCCAAGTGTTACTATAATGCCGTTCTCTCCTTGATAGTCTCAGACCCAAACCCTAAACAGATTTTAGCCATATTTTTTCCCAAATATATCCTAATGGTGTCTATTTATTTCCATGTATAGTGTTACTTATAAACCCTAATCTTCAGTCATCTCCATATTCAATACCTACCACCCTAACTTTCTTCTCTACATTACAGCCAGAATGGGTATTTTGAAATACAAATCTAATCGAATCGATTCTTTTTAACATTTTAAAACTTTTCATTGCTCTTAGAATAAGAACCAAAATACTTAACATAGCCAGACACGTACAGTCTGTTCTGTGCTTAAATCTGCAGTTGGTACTATGGGTGCTGTGCTCAGTCATGCCCAACTCTTTGTGACCCCATGAGCTGTAGCCCACCAGGCTTCTCTGTCCATGGGATTTCCCAAGCAAGAATATTGGAGTGGCAATTTCCTTCTCTAGGAGATGTTTTCAACTCAGGATTCGAACCCAGGTCTCCTGCCTACATCTGCTGCATTGTCAGGTGGATTCTTTAACCACTTAAGCCACCTGGGCACATCCATCTCTAAATTGAGGCCAAATGACTTACCTGCAGTATCTTAAAATTACTTTACTCCTGTCATGGGGACTTACACATTATGTTACTTCAGAATGTTCTTCTTTCTTTGCTTAATAAACTCCTACCAATATGTCATACTTCAACTAAAGACTGATTCTATTAGTGATGTTTTCTTATATGATTATGATGTTATACATAGAGATATAGGTACATAGATATATAGTAATATAATTGTTTATATACATACAGTTTTGTATCTTTCTAGGAATAGATCACAAATAAATATAGATACAGATTTGTAGAGAATAGAAATGCATTGGTGGATACATGCATAGATATATTGTTTTATATTCTTCTAGGAAAAGATAGAATTAAAATCATGACTACTGTCCTTTAGAAATCATGCGTTCCAAAAATACAAATTACTGAAAATGTGAATGAGCTAAATCTTCATCGTTTTTAGAAAGACATAATAGCCTCTCCTTGGCTGGGATGCTCAGTTAATGTGCCTCCGGAGACTAAGTTTTCCAATTATCACTGAGGACCATTGAGTTGCTGAACTGTTTCAAACAGATATTGTTTGGACATTGCATTTGATAGAGAATAATGACATGCCTCTAATCTTTCTTCCGTTCTTTGTGGTATCCTTAAAACTTATGATACATTGCAGTTGAAAGACCGCAAGCTATAAATGTTGGAAGTTTTTCTTAAGTCTTCAGCCCTCCTAAAACAATTCAGACTATAATAATATTTATATTAAAAAAAAAGTGTGATCCAACATTAAAAACAATAGTAAACTTGGCAACACATTTCCCACAAGCAGAATTTATCAGTATGGATGTCTTTTTAGTTTTCCATATAAATTGCCATATTGCTTTCCAAAAAGGTTGCAGTAATGCACATTTCCACCAGAAGTAACATTGCTATTTCCATATACCAGTGCCAACATCACTTATTATTTTTGTCAATTGAAATTTGACAGCTGAATTATTATGAGTGTTACAGTCAATTCCTCCGATCAATACTAGTTAAATGTTCTTTTGCACATACCTATAAGCTCTTTGTGTTAGTTCTATTTGTGAATTCCTAATTTAGGCTTTTTATTTGTTGTTTTATATTGCTTACACACATAGGTTTGTTTTGTTAGAATGTTAATGTCAAATTTCTGGGAACCATAATAAGGGTACCACGTTGGCATGTAACTTAAAATGAATACCCTTAACCTGTCTTCTCTTTTTCTGAACTTAATATTTTGTCACTATCAGTCTCAACCCCTTTTCTCCAGGATGCCAGCATTAGTTTTACTCCTCTTTCCCTTGATACTTATAAGTGTTCTCTCTAAAATTTCCATCACAGCTTGCATGGCTCCTCCATACAGATGCTTTTCCAAATCACCCAATTTAAAATAGCCACTTGTCATGCCTGGTAGTTCAGTCAGTAAAGAATCTGCCTGCAATGCAAGAGACCACCTGCAGTGGAGAAGACCTAAGTTTGATATGATTTGGGAAGATCCCCTGGAGAAGGAAATGGCAATCCACTCCAGTATTCTTGCCTGGGATATCCCATGGACAGAGGAGGCTGGTGGGCTACAGTCCATTGGGTCGTAAAGAGTCGGACACGACTGAGTTACTAAACCATCACCCCCATCACACCCCTTGTTACATCATTTCCATCACTTCATTTAGCCTTTAGCTTCTTAGTTTGTTTGTTTTTCCACATGTTTCCTGCATTAATTTATATTCATAGGACTTGAATTAATAGGAATTTTCTATCTTTACTATATGCCTGATCTTTGGAACATGTGCTTAACAAACACTTGCTTTATAAATTAATTAATACATGCTCACAAGTTTTAGGTCATCAATTAAAAAGCAGGTTATTTTTTCCCACATCTGTAAAGTTTTTTTTTAATGCCTACTAACTACATGGGTTTAGGTTTATTCACAAAAAGCATGTATACATTTATTTTTATTTCCTAAAGTGTTTATTGCTTTTGTGAATATAATCTGTTTCATTTTGGGTAGAAAGAGTGAGTATTTATTACTAGGATTGATTAAAACTAGCCATTTCATCTTGAGTAAATGGTTTAATATCATTTCTTAACCCTCAATTTGCTCTCAATTTAGGAGTTTCATAATAGTATCCACCTCATAATTTTGTACATGTTATTGTATACATAGTATACTTAGTCTGTTGTTGACATTCTTTTCTATATATTCTATTCCCGTTGAGTGGATGAGACCCAGATAGGGGGCAGCAGGAAATCAGGAGAACTTAGCAAGCTTCTAGCAATCAAAGTCAAATCTCTTAAGTCACACACCAAGAGAATGATGTCTACTGTCTTCAGTTCCTGAATTTTCTCTTCCATAAAGCAGCAGCCCTGATAGGAAATAGGGAAGTCTGTGTGGATTTATGCACAATTAATTTATTTCCAGCCAGTTTAAAGATAGAAAGTATTAGTCCCTCAGTCCTGACTCTTTGTGATCCCATGATCTGTAGCCCACCAGGCTCCTCTGTCTATGGAACTCTCCAGGCAAGAATACTGGAATGGGTTGCCATTCTCTGATCCAGGGATTGAATTTATGTTTCCTGCACTGCAGGCAGATTCTTTCAACTGAGCCACAAGGGAAGCCAATTTAAAGATGGACACAATAATCATGCAGCACTGGAGAATTCCCCAAGTTCTCTTTTACATTTACATTGCTGACCTTCCCCTTATTAATGCTTTTCTTCACTATACAACCCCCTCTTCAGTTTCACCAGAGGGTTTAGGCATTCTTCTGGAATGCACAGATTACAAAATCTACACAAAAATTTCTATTACAGGGTAAACTCAAAAAGTATGATCTCTTATTACTTGATAGTGCTATACATACCAAACCATTTGTAATTATTGCATATAAACAGAATCTAACATATGATGCACATCCTTGCATATATTTCTGAAACCTTCAGGCAATATGAAATTTGACTAAATAGACTAAAAGTCAGAATAGGTCAGTAGAGCTAGCCTGACCAATAAGAATGCTGGTTTTATAAAAACCATTCCAAACAGCTAAGTGAAATCATAATTTATGCAAGGAAGAGTTAGACACATAAGCAGCATGAACAAGATGTTAGCATGTTGTTTTCAAGTTTTCTAGATTTGACAAATGTTTCTTATAAGTGAATTCATTATACATCTATTCTTATAAATTTGGCAGTTTATAAAGAGAATTTTTAATAAGCAAGACATACCTTTAAGCTGTTGTCTATACTAATTAAGAAAATTGACTGCGAGGCCACACATAAAATCTGTTTTTCATGTGAGGCACAAAGGATTTTACCTACATAGTTGATCTTTGAAAAATGAGTTTAAGACATCTTCCTCTCCCCCTTCCAATTAGCATATTAAAAATGCATACAAAAACTATTGCATCTTTGGCTAGTACATTTCACAACCTAGCCATTCTGTTCCTTTGAATTTTGACATAGATAATTAAGAATACATATTTTTCTAAGTATTTCAGTTATTTACTTGATATATTGGAAAGAAGGCCAAACTGATAGTTTTCCTTAGTAGTTTAAGCCAATGTGAACAGTGAAAACAGTGGCTGACTTTATTTTTTAGGGCTTCAAAATCAAATGGTGATTGCAGCCTTGAAATTAAAAGATGTTTACTCCTTGAAAGGAAAGTTATGACCAACCTAGACAGCATATTAAAAAGCAGAGACATTATTTTGTCAACAAAGTTCTGTCTAGTCAAGGGTATGGTTTTTCCAGTGGTCATGTTTGGATGTGAGAGTTGGACTGTGAAGAAAGCTGAGTGCTGAAGAACTGATGCTTTTGAACTGTGGTGTTGGAGGAGACTCTTGAGAGTCCCTTGGACTGCAAGGAGATCCAACCAGTCCATCCTAAAGGAAATTAGTCCTGGGTGTTCATTGGAAGGACTGATGTTGAAGCTGAAACTCCAATATTTTGACCACCTGATGCAAAGAGCTGACTCATTTGAAAAGACCCTGATGTTGAGAAAGATTGAGGCAGGAGGACAAGGGGACAGCAGAGAATGAGATGGTTGGATGGCATCACTGATTCAATGGACATGAGATTGGGTAAACTCTGAGAGTTGGTGATGGACAGGGAGGCCTGGCATGCTGCAGTTCATGGGGTTGCAAAGAGTTGGACACGACTGAGTGACTGAACTGAACTGAACTGAACTGGAACCTGGTTTAAGAGGAAAACTAATGGACAATATGGGGCTTCACAGGTGGTGCATTCGTAGAGAATCCACCTGCCAACGTAGGAGAATCAGGAAACATGGGTTTGATCCCTGGGTTGGGAAGAACCCCTAAAGTAAATGGCAACCATTTCAGTATTCTTGGAAAATTCCATAGACAGAGGAGCTTGGTGGGCTACAGTCCATGGGGTCTCAAAGAATCAGACATTAGTGAGCACACACACACACATACACACATGCACACACACAATTGATGATATAACATTTAATTCAGAAGACTCCTTGACACTATGGCATAATTTTTTTTTTACTTTTATATGTAGTTGTTCTTTTTTATTTTATTTATTTTTTATTTTTACTTTATTTTACTTTACAATACTGTATTGGTTTTGGCATACATTGACTTGAATCCACCACGGGTGTACATGAGCTCCCAAACATGAACCCCCCCCTCCCACTTCCCACCGCACATCATCCCTCCAGATCACCCCCGTGCACCAGCCCCAGGCATCCTGCATCCTGCATCGAACATAGCCTGGCGATTCGTTTCTTACATGATAGTATACATGTTTCAATGCCATTCTCCCAAATCATAATGATTTTTTGTTCTAAAATATTTCTGAAGGCAACCAGATTTAGAATTATGTTCATTTTGAAATGTGAACCTGATAAACTTTGACAGAAATTATATCATTTCACACCAACATTATTTTCTACATTAAAAAAGGGACATAAATATACTCCAAAATCATTTTCTTTCTGCTGTATCTTTATGCTATGAGTGACTTTAGTGATATTCAGCTTTTCTGTATATATATGCAGTTAGGNTGGTTGGATGGCATCACTGATTCAATGGACATGAGATTGGGTAAACTCTGAGAGTTGGTGATGGACAGGGAGGCCTGGCATGCTGCAGTTCATGGGGTTGCAAAGAGTTGGACACGACTGAGTGACTGAACTGAACTGAACTGAACTGGAACCTGGTTTAAGAGGAAAACTAATGGACAATATGGGGCTTCACAGGTGGTGCATTCGTAGAGAATCCACCTGCCAACGTAGGAGAATCAGGAAACATGGGTTTGATCCCTGGGTTGGGAAGAACCCCTAAAGTAAATGGCAACCATTTCAGTATTCTTGGAAAATTCCATAGACAGAGGAGCTTGGTGGGCTACAGTCCATGGGGTCTCAAAGAATCAGACATTAGTGAGCACACACACACACATACACACATGCACACACACAATTGATGATATAACATTTAATTCAGAAGACTCCTTGACACTATGGCATAATTTTTTTTTTACTTTTATATGTAGTTGTTCTTTTTTATTTTATTTATTTTTTATTTTTACTTTATTTTACTTTACAATACTGTATTGGTTTTGGCATACATTGACTTGAATCCACCACGGGTGTACATGAGCTCCCAAACATGAACCCCCCCCTCCCACTTCCCACCGCACATCATCCCTCCAGATCACCCCCGTGCACCAGCCCCAGGCATCCTGCATCCTGCATCGAACATAGCCTGGCGATTCGTTTCTTACATGATAGTATACATGTTTCAATGCCATTCTCCCAAATCATAATGATTTTTTGTTCTAAAATATTTCTGAAGGCAACCAGATTTAGAATTATGTTCATTTTGAAATGTGAACCTGATAAACTTTGACAGAAATTATATCATTTCACACCAACATTATTTTCTACATTAAAAAAGGGACATAAATATACTCCAAAATCATTTTCTTTCTGCTGTATCTTTATGCTATGAGTGACTTTAGTGATATTCAGCTTTTCTGTATATATATGCAGTTAGGGATTTTTTGATCTTCAAGGCTGCTATTGTGTAACTGATCAAAGGTTTTGAATCTTGAAGGTAGAGAACGAGAGATTGGTTTCTGAAATGTCAGTCCATCTACCCTAACTTCAACCAAAGAAGTTTCTGGACAGATTATTGTGTTCATAAATAAACCCTCTTGCTCCATTAAATATGTTTTGAACACAAAAACTCAGTTTAATTGCCAATTACAAATGACAATTTAGGCATATATACTTGGATTTCTTAAAATGCACTGTTTAATGGACTTTTATGGCAATATTCATATAATTGTGTTTCTTTTATTATTAAAATTGCAATGCCAAAAATGTTACACTAATTCTGATCTACTGGTCTGAAATTATCATGCTTGTCAAATTTTGAAGAGTATGAGCATTATGAATAATGCATAATATTTCTTGCCAGAAGAGTTCTGACACGGGTCATTCCAACGTCTTGGAAATTCAATGTTAGTCTTCACTCGGTGCAAGTGGAGAGTGTAGCTGTGAGAAGAAAAAAAAAAAGCAAAGTTGCAAAGCAAATGTCACTCTAACCTCAAAATACTTTTAGTCTGTTTGAAGATCCAGCAGCATGAGTGACCAATGAGAAAAATGATAGATTGTTCACACCACTACCAAGGGAACATCAATTTCATTGCCTTAGCCAAGCTTAACTAAATTGTAATGAAAGCTGTTACTGAAACTACTATACTGACGTCTTAAAGACTCATTGTCCTGGACTTTGTTCTGATGGTAGTGTTAAGGACAGAAACAGAATTTCCTTGTGTTTCCGTATTTCCTTCTGTTTCTCACTCATTTCCTGATGTATCATACTTTCAACTGCTCATACTTTTCTCCTACAATTTTGAAGATGAATTCGGTGTTGTTGAAGTGTGAAAACCTATCCATGAGCTTCAGCAGATTTAATACATTGGAGAAAGTCTGATTTTTCTAGCTATTTGTAGGGATATAAAAATAACATGGAGAAAATACTAGTTTATTATGGGAAACATATTGATATAGAAGTCACAAGAATTCTTATCTAAAATGAAATTCAATTTTCCCATAGAGTTACTGTTTCCAGTGAATCTTCCCAAGATATTTTCTTCTATACATGTTCTAATAAACCAGTTTCTTTTTAGAGTCAGTGCAATCAAGAGGAGAATAAACACAAAGTATTCTATGTTATCTTTATAGCACAAAATTATACAACTTAGCTTAGATCCATCAAGGCCTTTAAAGCACAAATATGTAATCGAATGTAAGAAAGTGAGATTTTCGGTTCCATTTACTAGACAATTTTTGAATACCTTATTGAGCTGTTGTTTTCTCTGTGGTTCTCTCTCTCTCTCTCTTTTAAAGCAATTAATTCCATTATTTTCACTTTTCCATAATTTGTTTCTTTTTCCATGATGCTAGATTTTAATAATTTTATATAGCATATTTTTTAATACAAAGACTATATCACTGAAAGATTGGAAATACAGTCACAGTCAGTCCTAATAAAAAGCTGAGTTATTATTTTGAAATCCATTTGCAGAATTCAGAACAATTTAGACTTCATTCATTTAGTCTTCTCATGCAGGGTTGACACCATGTTATTATCCAACATAGAGATCTTTTGCAAATCCAAAAATAAGTCTGACTTGGTGTGTAACTGACTCTCACCACATATTTTTAAAAACTATAGAGTAATTACACTCACATGGTTGACACATACTGTATAGTAGCTCTCTGAAAAACACCAGTTTAATGGACATTTTATTTCTGTGTTTTCAATTTTATTCTACTTCTTGCTATTAGTTCAGCATAGTCTATAGCACTAGAAAGAAAACTTCTGTCTCTTCTCTAAATTTGGAAGGAAAATTAACCTTTCCAGTAGTGCATTTTCTAACTTTCTATAACTTATCAACTTTAACAACACTTAAATAAAAGCGTGTCTAACTGAATAATTATATTAAATGGTAACATTTTGATTTTGTTGTAGTTTACCTTTAGATAAAATGCAAACAAAATCAGAGGCCACAAAATACTGATAATATAATAAATACACAACCTGCCCACCAATGACATACCGTGCCATGGAGTAATAATGTTACATACCGCTGAGTAAGAAAAATAGTATCTGAAAATGTTAAATATAGGGTTTAATTTTGTCGTACAGGTAACATTCCTGATTTTCTAAGACATTTAAAAACCATTCTTTAGAGTACATGTATCTTAATTATAAATTTAATATGCTTATTATAATCATGTGAAAGACAATATATGTATTTAAGAATTTTTATTTTTGTAACATCCATGTATCATTTAAGAATCCAATTGGTTTAAAAATAAGCATATATTACTTTTAAAATGGGAAAAAGTAACAGACTAATTTTTAAACAAGATGAGAAATGCATGGATTCGTTCTTCACAGGTTGTAATATATTAACTGAAAAATTTCCTAGAACCCTTATTCTTGACATGTGATTTTGGGGCAAGATAAAGTACCACTCCTTCATCCTCTCTATTCAGTGCTTTTCTCCCTGTGATGTGGGGAGAAGAAAGGGCTTCTTCTAGCTTGCCGCTTTTCACATTTCAATCTCACTTGAGGGGGTGATATTTGTGTATCTCTAATTTGCCTGCAGAACTCACTCTTACAGTAGTACCTTAAATGTACTATCACATTAAACGCCTGAATCTCTGTGTTCCCACAGGCTCAGGTGTATGCTTGTTTGTTTCAGTTGTGTGACACTCATGTTAGTACCACTTACAGGATTGCACATTGTAAGATGACAAATTGTTCTGTTACGGTCCTATTGCAGAATATAAATTTTCTTCTTTTTGGTCTATACTGCAATCACTTAGTCATTCCTACAACAAACATTCTTGAGCACAGTATGTGCCAGAAACTGAGAATACAAAGTCAAATAGAACATCAGACCTGGGAACTCACAGACTAATGTGAAATAATATGTCAGTGGTTGCACTTCACTGTAATAGGAATTAGGTCATTATACTTGTGATAACAGAGAGAGGGGCTATCTGGCTTTGTTTCCTTTTTGGCATCGTTATTAAAGCTCCTCTGCAAAAATATCAAAGAGCCCCTAGTACAGGTTACATGTTAAACTCTTGTCAACTCATAACAGTTATTCTCAAATTTGTTTAATAGATCACCTGGGAACCCCATACAGAGGAGTGTTGACAGGGAAGAAGAATGTGAAAATGTCATGGGCTCAGGGTAAGGGAGTTGGGAAAGAATTGCCCAGGTAAAGGGCATATCTATCCTGAGCACAGGAAGACTGCAAAGGCGTATTGGAAATACCTGGAAATCCACTGAGTAACTTTGGTGCTTGCTCTCTTGTAACGCTTGCATGGGAGCATTTACTGTTGAAAGAGCAAGAAGTACAGATCTTGCCTGTGCCCACGGAAGAAGAACTGTTTACACAGGGCAGTCAGATTTCTTGCCTGTGACCTTTCCTAGCAGTGACATTAGGGACTTTGTTAAGTTAGTGTGCAGTTAGCAGTTCGTCAGTCTGTGGGGGGTCCTAAGGTGATATTACAGCAGGTAGGTCTCCTGCCATGTCCCATCAGAAGAAAGGAGTCCATTGCCTCATCAAATATTTCTCATGCAGTAAAGCAATTCTTGCAGCTGATACCAGTGGAAAGCCTGAGGCAGCTAAGGAATCTGGATGCAGAAGCTGGAAGAAGGCTGTAACTATTAATATCTAGGCCCAGTGATATTAACAAAGAAAAGCAATGATGCAGACATTGAACTCAGAACTGTTTCAGTTCATAGTTGGAAGCATAGAAATTGCATGGCCTTCTGATGTGTGAATGGTAAATTCAGAGTGGACACATTTCCTGTTGTGCAGCAACTATAACTTTCAAGGCCATAAATGAACCCCTGCAAACAGAGTCTTGACAGTTTTCTTGCACAGAGAAAGGATGCAAGTAAATAGCCACCAACAAAAGAAAGCTCTAATTCTTTATTTAATAAGTAAATATACAATAGCCCTTCTTGACTTGGTTAATCAGGCCAAATCTATTTTCTGAATGTGGCGAAAAGGAGCTTTGGCAAAGCTCCAAAGAGACCTTATTTTCCGTAAAAGTGGTGCTCTCCCAAAGGTTTTAGAAGCTAATTAAAGAGCCCAGAGGAAGGCCCTTCATATCTTCCACTGTGCAGATTCTCAGAAGATCTAATCCTTTAAGCAGTCCTGTCGCAGACTATGAACATATTTAAACACCAGAACAAAAAATGGACACAGAAGCAGAATGGGCTAGAAGTGTATACCAAGCAGGAATGAGTGATCTGTGCTTTTGGCAGGGAAATTCATCTACAAGCATGGCCTCCTTTCCTTGAGACTCAAGTTTTTTTCAAGAGTTTTCAAATCTAAATTTAAATGATGCAGAAAACACACACGTAAAAGAAACGCACTGAAACTAATCCTAGTGTCTGAAACTAAAGCTATTACTAGCTTTTTTTATCTTTTGATCTGATATATTTAATATTTGATTTTACTTAAAAATTCATTTGCATGTGAGTTTTCAGTGGTAGCCATAATGATCAAGTCCACTCTTTATTGCTTTCCAACTATCCACACAATACTGTACAACACATGTGATTACATTTCTTCTTTGCCACAATTCCACAATGTATTGTTATCCACATTTAGCACTAGAGAAAACTGAGATAATGTGAAGTATTAAAACATACTGCAGATAAACTGCTGACCAGCACAGAAGCACAGACAAGGCAGTCAAGTTCTGAAGTCCAGATCCGGCAGCCTGTGCCATCCTCTCTCATTTTGTGGCAGACAATGTGCACATTTTTATGCATGCAGTTGCCTTGAATACTTGATAAACTCTGTGAAGTAGAGACTCCTATGTCCATGAGACAGAGACAAATAGAAGTTTTGCAAAATGCCAAATCACACTCTGCTAGTTAACAACATAAGTTATATTGGAACTTAACTTGGTGTTATTCCAAAGTCTATACTCTTTCATACCCTATGCATCCTCTCTGAAATAAATATTAAACTGAGATAATCTATTCTTGTGAAAAACTCGAAGAATAATACATTTTCTGGTTAGGTGTCCTTTTTCCTTTTTCCTCTGGAAGACGTATCTGTGTATATTTCTGGAGAGAGAGAACATATATTTTATTCTGCCCATATTCACCATTACTGGTTTACTTGCTCTGCATCTGGAAGTCTCCTCTGCATGTAATAGCCATATGATGTCACAGTCCTGTCCTTCCAAACAGGGCAGAGTGACGGCTCCTTCTGTAGATGTCAGTCAGCCTCTTTCTATAGCCACTTCTGTGATCACCCAAAGGGCTCATGACCAAAGTGGCGATGGGGGCAGGGATGCAGGTTCTTCACTGACTTCCACTCACCACGGCTGACCTGACTAAGGCCGCTGGCTGTTGAGTATCTACTTTGCCAAGAGCAGAAATCAACACTGAGGTTCTGGTACAGCGTCATTCCTTGCAGGAGATTAGTCAGCTCAACACTGGTGACAAGTTGATTAGACTGGACCACTTCCATTATGTAAGGGTCAGCATTTTGTTTCCTTTGAAACAGACACTTACTCTGGATATGGATTCGGCTATACCTTGTGCACTGTGCTTCTGCCAAACTATCATCCATGGACTTAAGCAATGCCTCATTCATCATTGTAGTACCCAACATAGCATTGATTCTGATCAGAAAATTCACTTCACAGCAAATGATGTGCAGTACTGCTGCTGCTGCTAAGTCGCTTCAGTCGTGTCCGACTCTGTGCGACCCCATAGGCGGCAGCCCACCAGGCTCCCCGTCCCTGGGATTCTCCAGGCAAGAACACTGGAGTGGGTTGCCATTTCCTTCTCCAATGCACGAAAGTGAAAAGGGAAAGTGAAGTTGTGTCCGACTCTCAGCAACCCTATGGACTGCAGCCCACCAGGTTCCTCCGTCCAGGATTTTCCAGGGATTTTCCAAATCCCTTATGGAATTTGTCTTACCAGGTTCCTCACCATCCTGAAGCAACTCCTTTGATGAAATAGTAGAAGAGGCTTTTGAAGATAGTTATAGTGCCAGCTAGGTGGCAATATCTTGTGGGAATGGGCAAGTTCTCTAGAAGATTGTATAGGTTCTAAATTAGCATTTAATGTTTTATGCTCTTTCTTTCATAGCCAGATTCATGGGTGTGGTTTTCAAGGGGTGGAAATGGGAATGACACCACTTATTATGATTGGAGACTTCATAGTTCCAACAAGAGAAATGGACCCATCAGGAAAAAGGCACATAGATCTACAGGTAGATGGTGGCAGCTGTGCTTGCCAGGAGAGGGGGCGATATGTTTATTTATTCATGTTTTTTAATTTATTTTTTTATTTTTTTAATTTTACTTTACAATACTCTATTGGTTTTGCCATACATCGATATGAATCCACCACAGGTGTACATGAGCTCCCAATCCTGAATCCCCCTCCCACCTCCCACCCCACAACGTCTCTCTGGATCATCCCTGTGCACCAGCCCCAAGCATCCTGCATCCTGCATCGAACATAGACCGGCGCCTCGTTTCTTACATAATAGTATATATGCTTCAATGCCATTCTCCCAAATCATTTTTGATCCTTGAAATACAAGGGCTTTCCACAGGCTTCATCCCTGGATCAGGAAGATCCACTGGAGGAGGAAATGGCAACCCAATCTAGTCTTGCTAGGGTGGTCCCAAGGACAGAGAAACCTGCCAGACTACAGTCCATGGTTTGCAAAGAGTCAGACACAACTGACAGACTGAACATGCACACACAACATACAAGGACTCTTTCACAGACAAATTAACAAATTGGAGGCCAATACACCACCTGTTGCACATCATTTGCTTTGAATTTTCAACATCAGATAATGATTTTTTATTAGAGTTCTCCAGAAAAATAGAAATAGAATGTATTCATGTATGCATGTGTATATGCTGTGCTTAATCACTCAGCCATGTCTGACTGTTTGTGACCCCATTGACTGTAGCCCACCAGGCACTTCTGTCCTTGGGGATTCTCCAGGCCAGAATACTGGAGTGAGTAGCCGTTACCTTCTCCAGGGCATCATCCCAACCCGGGGATCAAACCCAGGTCTCCCACATTGAAGGTGGATTCTTTACTGTCTCAATCGTCAGGGAAGCCCATGAATACTGGAGTGTCTAGCCTATCCCTTCTCTAGGGGATCTTCCTGACCCAGAAATGGAACCTGGGTCTTCTGCATTGCAGGTGGCTTCTTTACCAATTGAGCTACCAGGCACAGGACTGCTCAGCTTGGAGAATAGACACTGAAATGGAAGTATTTCTGAGCTCCAAGTCCTAGATCTGAGTCTTGTATGATTACAATCTCAATCCCCTGGTCTGCCATTTTGGTGTAACAGACCCAAATAGAAGTAGTTGGAAGAGTGACAACTGGAATTTTCATAGACAAAATATATTCCATTTCTTTTCAGAAGAATAGGCCTGAAACCCAGTCTGGACCTGGCACTTTGAGGAGACTTGTAGCCAGGTAGCGAGTTGTTTGATTTTAAAAAAATGGTGCAGTTATTAGTCACCTGCAGACATTGTTTTGAGAATGTCCAGTGGCATCCAAGTCTGACCCAACTCAGAAAGCTCAAACTCTTAGCAATACAAGGGCTAGTCTGAAATTACACTAGTGTCATCTAGTTATTTCTTTGGATGCATGAACCACAGCAATTCAATCTTTTTTTTTTTTTTTTAC
>SJYV01023102.1:103543-166902 GCA_006410875.1 Neotragus pygmaeus
TGAAAAAGTTGGCTTAAAGCTCAACATTCAGAAAATGAAGATCATGGTATCTGGCCCCATCACTTCATAGGAAATAGTTGGGGAAACAGTGGAAACAGTGTCAGACTTTATTTTGGGGGCTCCAAAGTCACTGCAGATGGTGTCTGTAGCCATGAAATCAAAAGACGCTTACTACTTGGAAGGAAAGTTATGATCAACCTAGATAGCATATTGAAAAGCAAAGACATAACTTTGCAACAAATATCCATCTAGTCAAGGCTATAGTTTTTCCAGTAGTCATACATGGATGTGAGAGTTGGACTGTGAAGAAGGCTGAGCACCGAAGAATTGATGCTTTTGAACTGTGGTGTTGGAGAAGACTCTTGAGAGTCCCTTGGACTGCAAGGTGATTCAACCAGTCCATTCTGAAGCAGATCAGACCTGGGTGTTCTTTGGAGGGAATGATGCTGAAGGTGAAACTCCAGTACTTTAGCCACCTCATGAGAAGAGTTGACTCATTGGAAAAGACTCTGATGCTAGGAGGGATTGGAGGCAGGAGCAGAAGGGGACAACAGAGGATGAGATGGCTGGATGGCATCACTGACTCGATGGACGTGAGTTTAAGTGAACTCCTGGAGTTGGTGATGGACAGGGAGGCCTGGCGTGCTGTGATTCATGGGGTAGCAAACAGTTGGACACAACTGAGGGACTGAACTGAACTGAATGAATCAAAAGAATGTCTGGAGGTTGTAAAGACCTCACCAGACCTACTCCCATAATTTACATTTTAAGATAACGGGATTAGCCAGAAGGTTTAATCCAGAGACTGTCCTCAGGCAGGATACATTATTGTTACACAATCCTAGGGAATGTAGAGGGATAAATCTTCCTCCTTGAGAATTCCAGACCCTTCTCTCCTTGGGGACCCCTAGACTTATCAACCTGCCTAGGAAATGACTCTCTCAGTATCACTAGCAAGAAAGATTTTCAAACTGAATCTATTTTATTAATATCATCTTATGATTATCTCCTGACTACTTGTTACAGCTTCAGTGACCCTAGGTTTCATTTTATAACTTGAGATACTTTCATATTGCCTGAGTACCTCTAAAATGTGGTTTGGGCAGTATTTACTGAATATGTAGCATCTTATCAAAATATCTGTATGTCAATTATGTGTGTATGTGTGTGCTCACTCAGTCATGTCTGACTCTTTGCAACCTCATGGACTGTAGCCCACCAGGCTTCTCTGTCCATGGGATTCCCCAGCAAGAACACCTGAGCAGGTTGTCATTTCCTCCTCTAGGGGATCTTCTCAACCCAGGGATTGAATCCATGCCTCTGGTGCCTCCTGAATTGGCAGGCGGAGTCTATCTCTGCACCACTTGGGAAGCCCCACAAGTTAAATATTTGTTGTCGTTGCTCAGTTACTAAGTCAGGTATGACTCTTTGCAACCCCATGTACTGCAGCACACCTGGCTTCCTTATCCTTCACTATCTCTGGAGTTTGCACAAATTCCTGTGCATTGAGTCAGTGATCCCATCTAACCTTCTCATCCTCTGCCACCCTCTTCTCCTTTTGCCTTCAGGCTTTTCCAGCATCAAGGTCTTTTCCAATGAGTTGGCTCTTCACATCAGATAGCCAAAGTATTGGAGCTTCAGCTTCAGCATCAATCCTTTCAATGAATATTCATGGTTGATTTCCTTTAGGATTGTCTGGTTTGATCTCCTTACAGTCCAAGGAACTCTCAAAAGTCTGCTCCAACACCACAGTTCAAAAGCATCAGTTCTTTGTCTCTCAGCCTTCTTTATGGTCCAACTCTCACATCCATACATGACTACTGGATAAACCATAGCTTTGACTATAGGAATTTGTTGGCAAAATGATGCCTCTGCTTTTTAATTTGCTGTCTAGGTTTGTCATAGCTTTTCTTCCAAGGAGCAAGCATCTTTTAATTTCATGGCTGCAGTCACCATCTATAGTGATTTTGGAGCCCAAGAAAATAAACTCTGTCACTGTTTCCATTTTTTCCCTATGTGCCATGAAATGATGGGACCAGATACCATGGTCTTAGTTTGTGTTTGTTGAGATTTAAACCAGCTTTTTCATTCTCCTCTTTCACCCTTATCAAGTGGATCTTTNCCCAAGAAAATAAACTCTGTCACTGTTTCCATTTTTTCCCTATGTGCCATGAAATGATGGGACCAGATACCATGGTCTTAGTTTGTGTTTGTTGAGATTTAAACCAGCTTTTTCATTCTCCTCTTTCACCCTTATCAAGTGGATCTTTAATTCCTCTTCACTTTCTACATTAGAGTGGTATCATTCAAATTATTGTTCTTCAAATAAATAGCAAGCTAGTTTAAATTTCTGATTTTTACCAGTTTGTGTGTTTCAGGATTGTTAATTATCTGGCAACAAATCATAATCATAACAGAAATCACTTCTAAGCTTGTGCGTGTATACATTGCAATATAGATGAGAGCTGATCAATGGACTATTTGCAGCAATGCTTTTAAGAATATGAATGAAATAATGTAGCTTTTTGTTAAAGCAGTCAAAACTTGATGTCTATTAGGCACAAAATATTGATAACTAGCCAGAGTGAATGGATTATCATGGCTGTACATCAGGAGATTATAGTGGCCATCCAATCTTAAAATCAGTGGCACCCTTGAGACCATGAGTCCCCAGAACACAGGCATAACTGTATATCAGTGTTACATGACAGAACACAAATATTCCAGAAAGAGTCACAAAGGACTTGAGTTTAATTTGAAGTATGGAGACCAAGGGATCTATTTCAGGAGCCTTCAGGGTGTATGCTAAGTTTGTCTTTTGCCTCGGGAAGTCACCAATTATGTATGCTATAAGTGCAAGCTAGTTCTCTATAGGAGATGAGGTTAAAGGGTTCCAGAAACATCTCTCTGTGCACTGAGGTTTTAAAAAGGCTAAAAGGTAAAATGATATCAAGAAAAACCAATACAATGTTGTAAAGTAAAATAAAGTAAGAATAAAATTAAAATAAATAAATAAACCTAAAAAAAAAAAAGACTAAGAAATGATACAAGAGTAAAACCAGTAAGAAAAAAAATCCCAGGAAAGAGACAGTACTAATAAAAAATAGTATGTGACTGGATGAAAAATTAATGAAACAAAATTTTAAAAAAGTATTTTTCTGAATTTGCAAGCCATTAAAAGTGAAGTGTGAATATTATTATCAGAANCAAGAGTAAAACCAGTAAGAAAAAAAATCCCAGGAAAGAGACAGTACTAATAAAAAATAGTATGTGACTGGATGAAAAATTAATGAAACAAAATTTTAAAAAAGTATTTTTCTGAATTTGCAAGCCATTAAAAGTGAAGTGTGAATATTATTATCAGAATTCCATGCTCCATATGCTAATAAGGATAGTGATAAAGACAAACAAATGCATAAGGTCTTTTTGCTAGCTAATATATTCACTGATGTATTCATTCAAAAACTTACTATATTAATTCAGGTATCACTAAGTTTTATTGATACCTCTTTGCTGAGGAACATGGGGCTTGATCTGAAAATATTACAAGATAAATGGTATGTATTTTTATTGTAGGGAATACATGAAAGTTGAGAGAGACAGTGAAGACTCATTCAACTGCAAACTTTTAATACTTTCTCTTGATCTGAGCATTTCTTAGTGGTTTTTATGACCCATAACAGAATGCTGGAAATCAGATATTTTACATGATTTACTCTCTTATTTATAGTCTAAGTAGCAATTTTAGAAGAGAAAATAGGCTAGAGGAATTAATCTTTGGAGGATAAAAATGTTTGTGCAATGAATTTTAATAATAAAGAGATTTTTGATAATTAAGAGAGAGAATGACTTGGGCAGAAGAATCAAATTATAAGCCATTATTTTAATAAAAATTGGAAAGGATGAAGAAATACAGGAAAATATATCTGTAAAATTCAATTATAGATGAAATCAGGTATACTAATTGGAATAGAAGTAACCTTGGTTTCACACAATAATTTTAGAAAAGTATAATAGGAATAATGCCGATAATAGTACTTACACATGAAGTTGTATATATACACATGTACATATTAAATAGGAAAAGTAATACATTCTAATATAATGAAGTAAAAATAATTTTATAGATATAGGTCTGAAGATTGGTATAGAGCAAAAAGAGACAATAACTCATTTAAAAGAATCTAGTAGGGGAAAAATGCAAGAAAAAATAGCGTTTTACATATAGGGATTATTGATCAAGGTATGAGAATCAAGTAGCTGTTAGTTACTTTAGTTAAAATAAACAAGTAATTTTGTTATGAAAGCGAAGTCTTAGAGACCATTCAATTAAAAAAATAGTTTTCTAACTTTGATTTTAAAATATGAGCATGCTACACTTAAAACACTTATCTCTGGACACCTATAAAAAGTCTCATCCGAATGAATGATAACATACAATAAATAATATAATTATATTCCTGTTTCTTTGTGAAGGAATGCATATAATTTAATTTGAATCACAGGTAAGATTGATTACTTAGACATAATGATTATCTTGAATTTCTGAGAGATCTCAGTACTGTTGGCCTTTTTTCAAATATTAAATATTGTACATAATAGTATATGTTTCAAAAAGTATAATATTTGTTGGGATATGATGGTTGAAAATATATGAATAGTCCCTGGCATCACAGAGTTACAAACCAAGAAATTGTTATGATAATTTCTATGATGTGGAAAGAGTAAGTTGTAACCTGAGCACAGAACAAATACAGCTACCTAGGCAAATGGGACTAACAGAAGGCATAGGAGTCTGTAGGTTGTTGTCCAGCCAAGGGATGGAAGTGGGGCGGGAGCCTAGATGATGCTCTCTGATCAACCTATGCAACTTAGAAGGGACAGTATGAACTTAGAAGAAGGAGTGTGTGTGTGTGTGTGTGTGTGTGCGCGCGCATGCATGTGTGTGCATGCACTCAGTTGTGTTTAACTCTTTGTAACCCCATGGTCTGTAGTCTGCCAGCCTCCTCTGTCTGTGGAATTTTCCAGACAAAACTACTGGAGTGGGCTGCCATTTCCTACCAGGGACTGAACCAGCATCTCTTGCATCTCCTGCATTGGTAGGAGAATTATTTACCAGTAGCTCTTGTCATCTCCTGTACAGAGGATGTGTATTTTTCTGTTTTAAATTACAAAAAAGAACTATTAAGTGAGATTTGACCCCTAAACTGTATATCTAATTTTTTTTATTTACATCTATTGGATCATAAAAAAGCAAGGAAACTCCAAAAGAACATCTACTTCTGTTTCATTGACTATGCTAAAGCCCTAGACTGTGTGGATTATAACAAACTGTGGAAAATTCCTAAAGAGATGGAAATAGCAGAACACCTTACCTTGTCAAAAAACAACAGGTAGAACCGGATGATGTGGAACAATGGACTGGTTTAAAATTGGGAAAGGAGTGTGTCAAGACTGTATATGGTCACCCTTCTTATTTAACTTATATGCAGAGTACACCATGGAAAATGCTGGACTGCATGAAGCTTAAGCTGGAATCAAGATTGTTGGGAGAAATATCAATAACCTCATATATGCAGATGACAACACCGTAATGGCAGAAATCAAAGAGGAACTATAGAGACTCTTGATGAAGGTGAAAGAAGAGAGTGAAAAAAACTAGCTTAAAACTCAACATTCAAAAAAAACTAAGAACTTGGCTTCTGATTCCATCACTTCATGGCAAATAGAAGGAGAAAAAATGGAAACAGTGACAAGTTTATTTTGGGGGGCTCCAAAATCACTGCAGACAGTGACAGCGGCCATGAAATTAAAAGACGCTTACTCCTTGGAAGAAAAGCTATGACAAATCTGGACAGTGTATTTAAAAGCAGACATCACTTTGCCAACAAAGATCCATATAGTGGAAGCTATGGTTTTTCTAGTAGTAGTGCTTGGATGTGAGATTTGGNAATTAAAAGACGCTTACTCCTTGGAAGAAAAGCTATGACAAATCTGGACAGTGTATTTAAAAGCAGACATCACTTTGCCAACAAAGATCCATATAGTGGAAGCTATGGTTTTTCTAGTAGTAGTGCTTGGATGTGAGATTTGGACCATAAAGAAAGCTGAGCACCAAAGAATCGATGCTTTTGAACTGTGGTGTTGGAGAAGACTCTTGAGAGTCCCTTGGACACCAAGGAGATCCAACCAGTCCAACCTAAAGGAAATCAACCCTGAATATTCTTTGGAAGTACTGATGCTGAAATTGAAGTTCCAGTACTTTGACTAAATGATACAAAGTGCTGACTCACTTAAAAAGACCCTAATGCTGAGAAAGATTGAAGTCAGGAGGAGAAGAGGCAACGGAGGATGAAATGGTTGAATGGTATCATTGACTCAGTGCACATGGGTTTGAGCAAACTCTGGGAGATGGTGAAGGTCAGGGAAACCTAATCTCTGTAGTCCATGGAATTGCAAAGAGTTGGACATGACTGAGCAACTGAAAAACAACAACATCCATAAATCCTCACTTTATAAAAGCTTAAAAATATGGAATTTCTTAAAGAAATTGTTAAAATTTTCATGAAAATATACCACTGTATAAAAAAGCAAAATCCCAAATGTGCTACATTTATAGAAAACCATTAAGGACAAAAAAGTGCATTCTTAACTACGTAATAGTAAACAAAACAGGGGAACAAATGATATTTCCTGATGTGTATATTACATTTTTTGCTAACAGTTGATAGAAGAAAAGTAGAAGTTCTCAAACCTCAATTTCTTCTCATTAATAGTATAGACATAGAAAGTACAGACTAATTTAATGCTGATTCCAAGGAAAATCAGAGAAATACATGTAGCATTTGGCTAAAGAGTATGACTCTATTAGTTAGACACATGTGGATTTGAACTCTGCCTCAATAATTTAATAGTCATTGGTCTTTGTGAAAATTATCTAAGCTTGCTAACCTTTGTTTATTTCATATGCAAAATGATTATAATAATAGCTTCTACCTAATGAGGTCATTCAGAAGGCAAAAAAGAACTAATATTAGGATATTGCTTAAGATATAATTAGCACTTGATATGGCATCACTGACTTGATGGACGTGAGTCTGGGTGAACTCTGGGAGTTGGTGATGGACAGGGAGGCCTGNGATAATGTGTAATCAAATGGGTGTGGCTGTGTTCTGATAAGCTTTTTATTTTTTTAAATTTTTCTGCAAAGCAAGTCTAAGCTATCGTTTTCTGACTTCTGGCCCAAAATATATTGTTGCTAAATGTTCCTTGTAAACTGCAGTGTAGGGGTTAATTGAAGGAAAATCTAAGTATCTGTATCAAGACTCATTCATGATAAGAACACATATCAAACTAGGAATGTGATGGGTCTTCCTTACCCTGATAAAGAGCATCTAACAAAAAATTATGGCAACATAAATCTTAAAGGAGAAACTTTAGAGTATCTTTCGAAGAGGGTAAGACAGGTATGTTCCTATTTCCTATTCCACTTATCATGAATCTGTTAGTCTTGGATAATACAGTAAGACAAGAAAGAGACATATTTATAGGTATAAAGAAGAAGGAGGAAGAAACTAAGTTTGTTTTTACTTGCAGGTTAAATCATTATTGAAATGAAATTGGAGAGAGTCTGCAAACTCTGAACTTACAAGAGAATTTGCAAAGCTGCCAGATATAAAATCAATTTATGCAAATTGATAATATTCTTATAATATTAATAATAAAGCTAACATTTACACTTGATTTTTATGCACCAGGCATTTTGTGTTTATTAACTAATTTACTTCTCACAACCATCTTGAGGTAGCACTGTTTTATTCCCATTTAAAATTTGAGAAAACTGTCTCAGAGAGTNTAATAATAAAGCTAACATTTACACTTGATTTTTATGCACCAGGCATTTTGTGTTTATTAACTAATTTACTTCTCACAACCATCTTGAGGTAGCACTGTTTTATTCCCATTTAAAATTTGAGAAAACTGTCTCAGAGAGTTAAGGAATTTGTTCATGCTAACAGCATGTGATGATATCAAGGTGAACTGACTCTAGAATTTGTGATAATGCTTCTCTTCCTCATACATACTAGAAATAGAGAAATAGCCCATTAAAAATGTAACAGAGTATTTTTCATGATGTCAACTCAAATGATATGGCTCTTTGGATTAAATGTAAGAAAAATCTATAAAATCATTATGGAGAAAATATAAACATTATTGAGAGATAAAGAAGAAGATCTGAATAATTAGTGACATAATGCAATATTTATTTAAATTCACACATTAGATGTTTCAATACTTCAGAGTTATGTTAATGATGAGTGTGTGTGTGAGATTTGACAGATTCTAACTCAGATGCAAACGTAACATTGCAAGAATAGCCATAAAATTCTGAAATAAGTAAAAAGCAAAAACACAAAAAGGATTTGCCTATATATTGCTTTATAAAAAAGATTTTAGCAAATGGCACAGTTTGGCTTTTGGAATTAGCACAGGGATAGGCAAACACATCAAATAGAACAGAACAGATAGCTTGACAAAGTGCTTACACACATGAGACCTTGGTATGTGTTGGAGGTGGGATTGTCATTCTTTCTTTCATTGATAGATTTTTTCATTNTTCATGTCGATGTATGGCAAAGCCAATAGAGTATTGTAAAGTCAAATTTAAAAAATAATTTTAAAAAAATAAAATTCAAAAAAAAAATAAAAAACATTAAAAAAAAAAAATCAGAGTAGTGATTTTCAGGCAGCATTTGGGTACATGTGATTGGAATGTGAGGAGAGGTCCCAGGTGGAAATGTGAATTTGGGACTTGGCAAGCTATAGATGGTATTTCATGCCACTGCTTAGGATAAAGGCACTAAGGGGGTGAGTGTAGCCGGAGAAGGGAAGAGCAAATTTCAATATTAAGAAATCTGGAAGAAAAGAAGGAACCAGTAGGAGAATCTGAGGAGATTCAGTGTCTGTATATCCTCATGTGACTCAACAGAGTTGTGGGGATCCTTGTCAAAGGCAGCCCTGATCCAGAAACTTCTGTGCTCCCATTCTTTTAACACCTCACCCTTTGCTCAGAGTAAAAATTAAACAGCATTAATTAGCTTAGGGGCCAGTCCCTGCACACCCCACTAACTCTCTGCCCTGTTATCATCTTGACTTCTTCAGTGTCTCTTCAACCTGCCAATTATATTTGATATCATTGACTTATAGATTTTCCCTCCTCTGTCAGAAAAGTTCTCCTCCTTAACATACACTTGAATACTTCTACTTCCTTCTGATCTTTGCTCAAGTCTCACTTCCTCAAAAAAAATCTGTCTCTTCACCTTCTTTAATGCTGCAGATTGCCTCCCACGCTTCACCCCATCACTGAATCTCCCTGTTAACTTCTGTTCCATTTTGTTTTTTCTCATTGAACTTACATGACTCTTAACATGCTATATGTTTTATCTATTTATTATGTTTATTGGGCTTTAAAACTCATTGTAAATTATATTTTTTCAGAGTTTGGTAGAAACGGCAATATTGGGTGGTAATCTTTAATAATACAATATATGGCAAATATAGCAAATTCCCATTGGCTATCTTTTTTACATAGAGTAATGTAAATTTCTATGTTACTCTTTCCATACATCTCACTCTCTCTTCCATTTGCTGTATGGGTCAGGAAACTCAAACAGATGCTCTGTATCAATCTAGAGGGGTGAGATGGGGAGAGAGATGGGAGGGAGGTTCAAAACGGATGGAATATATGTATATCTATGCCTGATTCATATTGAAGTTTTGACAGAAAGCAACAACAATCTGTAAAGCAATCATCCTTCAATTAAAAATAATTAATTTAAAAAAGACAATTGAAAAAATTATGCAATATATGGGGAACAGGATAAAAGGCTACTTGATGTAGAATTGAAATTCCTTAATTTTCTTTTCCCTGTTTCTTTGCAAAAGGAAAATATCTCTAAGTGTAATGCTATATAACAGAACCTAATATTTTACTAAATGGAAACTGCTGGCCACTTTTCCTTTTTAGCTCACTTTGTTGTTAATTCAGTAGTATCTCTTCAGAGAAGCTTTTTGTAACCTAACTAAGGCAGACCATGCATGAACACACACACACACACACACACACACACATTGTACACTGATATTATTATACCACCCTCTTTATAGAGGGTAGTATGGCATATACAGTTTTAATCATCATTCTGCCTTGTACAAAATAGGCTCTGATTAAGAAAATGTTGAAATTTAGCTCTAATTTATGTGTTTATGGGAAAATCCAATTATTTTATAGTAATTCAGTAAATTCAGATAATCTCAGTATCTATCTCATTGCAGAGTAGAGGTGTAGAACACTTAGCTAAACTAATAATGTTTTAACCAACCATATAATATGCTTATGGAGAAGGCAATGGCACCTCACTCCAGTACTCTTGACTGGAAACTCCCATGGACAGAGGAGCCTGGTGGGCTGCTGTCCATGGAGTCGCTAAGAATTGGACATGACTGAGCAACTTCACTTTGACTTTTCACTTTCCTGCATTGGAGAAGGAAATGGCAACCCACTCCAGTGTTCTTGCCTGGAGAATCCCAGGGACGAGGGAGCCTGGTGGGCTGCTGTCTGTGGGGTCGCACAGAGTCGGACACGACCGAAGTGACTTAGCAGCAGCAGTTGCAGTAGCAGCATAATGTATTTGAAGAATTAATGCAACTTTCTTGACCTGTGTGGCTCTGAGCAATAATGCAATCAAAACTATTGGATAAATCACTAAATATTGTGAAATGTATCTATAGGCAATATCATAAATGGAAGTACTTATATTTCTGGTTCAGTCCTACTAGTTGCTACTAACCAAATTACTTTCAATAGAATCACTTGAGTGGTATATTTTACAATTTCAGAATTCAGGTTCTGTCGCAGCTTTTTCCAAATCAAAATCTCTGAATGTAGGGCCCAGGGAACTCTGTGGTGTATATCCCTGAAGTGATTCATTTGTCTCTGTATTGTAAGAGACTAGGATAAATATATTCTCATACATATAAAAATATATTCTCATATATATATATAAACTTTTCAAAGGTTTTGGCTTGAGTGCATGACATTTGAGGGTAAGATTTGAGAGTTAAATGATGAGGAACTTTGAATTCATGCTGGAAGACAGTCACTTATTTTAGAAGAAAACAACAACAAAAGAACAAAGTATTTTTTGTTTGTGTGTGTATTGTGTTTCTTTTGGCTGCTTTCCAAATTCACTTGATGTTAATTAATGTGAAACTGCTTTAAATTTTTTTTAAAGTATTAATATGATTCACAGCTTTGCTTCAAATTTCTAAAGATAAGCTCCACTTCTCAGTGGTTATTTTTAGCTGCTTTACAAAGAACAAAAATAATTCTGAAAATGTTAGAATTCTGGTTTCTAAACATTATCAGGCATGAAAGAACAAGCCAACCTTAAAATTCTGTCTCTAACACAAATAATCCCAGAAATGTGAAACTTTTTTTTTAATCCTCTTTTTCTGACAATTGGTACAAGTATTGCATGTAGTAAACACATGTTGATTCCTTCAAATTCAGTATAGTAGATCCACTGTGTTTCCCATCAACAACTCCCTGATGTCTAGTCTAACCCTGTCTCTTATACACATCTGAAGAGCAAATTTCAATATTAAGAAATCTGGAAGAAAAGAAGGAACCAGTAGGAGAATCTGAGGAGATTCAGTGTCTGTATATCCTCATGTGACTCAACAGAGTTGTGGGGATCCTTGTCAAAGGCAGCCCTGATCCAGAAACTTCTGTGCTCCCATTCTTTTAACACCTCACCCTTTGCTCAGAGTAAAAATTAAACAGCATTAATTAGCTTAGGGGCCAGTCCCTGCACACCCCACTAACTCTCTGCCCTGTTATCATCTTGACTTCTTCAGTGTCTCTTCAACCTGCCAATTATATTTGATATCATTGACTTATAGATTTTCCCTCCTCTGTCAGAAAAGTTCTCCTCCTTAACATACACTTGAATACTTCTACTTCCTTCTGATCTTTGCTCAAGTCTCACTTCCTCAAAAAAAATCTGTCTCTTCACCTTCTTTAATGCTGCAGATTGCCTCCCACGCTTCACCCCATCACTGAATCTCCCTGTTAACTTCTGTTCCATTTTGTTTTTTCTCATTGAACTTACATGACTCTTAACATGCTATATGTTTTATCTATTTATTATGTTTATTGGGCTTTAAAACTCATTGTAAATTATATTTTTTCAGAGTTTGGTAGAAACGGCAATATTGGGTGGTAATCTTTAATAATACAATATATGGCAAATATAGCAAATTCCCATTGGCTATCTTTTTTACATAGAGTAATGTAAATTTCTATGTTACTCTTTCCATACATCTCACTCTCTCTTCCATTTGCTGTATGGGTCAGGAAACTCAAACAGATGCTCTGTATCAATCTAGAGGGGTGAGATGGGGAGAGAGATGGGAGGGAGGTTCAAAACGGATGGAATATATGTATATCTATGCCTGATTCATATTGAAGTTTTGACAGAAAGCAACAACAATCTGTAAAGCAATCATCCTTCAATTAAAAATAATTAATTTAAAAAAGACAATTGAAAAAATTATGCAATATATGGGGAACAGGATAAAAGGCTACTTGATGTAGAATTGAAATTCCTTAATTTTCTTTTCCCTGTTTCTTTGCAAAAGGAAAATATCTCTAAGTGTAATGCTATATAACAGAACCTAATATTTTACTAAATGGAAACTGCTGGCCACTTTTCCTTTTTAGCTCACTTTGTTGTTAATTCAGTAGTATCTCTTCAGAGAAGCTTTTTGTAACCTAACTAAGGCAGACCATGCATGAACACACACACACACACACACACACACACACACACATTGTACACTGATATTATTATACCACCCTCTTTATAGAGGGTAGTATGGCATATACAGTTTTAATCATCATTCTGCCTTGTACAAAATAGGCTCTGATTAAGAAAATGTTGAAATTTAGCTCTAATTTATGTGTTTATGGGAAAATCCAATTATTTTATAGTAATTCAGTAAATTCAGATAATCTCAGTATCTATCTCATTGCAGAGTAGAGGTGTAGAACACTTAGCTAAACTAATAATGTTTTAACCAACCATATAATATGCTTATGGAGAAGGCAATGGCACCTCACTCCAGTACTCTTGACTGGAAACTCCCATGGACAGAGGAGCCTGGTGGGCTGCTGTCCATGGAGTCGCTAAGAATTGGACATGACTGAGCAACTTCACTTTGACTTTTCACTTTCCTGCATTGGAGAAGGAAATGGCAACCCACTCCAGTGTTCTTGCCTGGAGAATCCCAGGGACGAGGGAGCCTGGTGGGCTGCTGTCTGTGGGGTCGCACAGAGTCGGACACGACCGAAGTGACTTAGCAGCAGCAGTTGCAGTAGCAGCATAATGTATTTGAAGAATTAATGCAACTTTCTTGACCTGTGTGGCTCTGAGCAATAATGCAATCAAAACTATTGGATAAATCACTAAATATTGTGAAATGTATCTATAGGCAATATCATAAATGGAAGTACTTATATTTCTGATTCAGTCCTACTAGTTGCTACTAACCAAATTACTTTCAATAGAATCACTTGAGTGGTATATTTTACAATTTCAGAATTCAGGTTCTGTCGCAGCTTTTTCCAAATCAAAATCTCTGAATGTAGGGCCCAGGGAACTCTGTGGTGTATATCCCTGAAGTGATTCATTTGTCTCTGTATTGTAAGAGACTAGGATAAATATATTCTCATACATATAAAAATATATTCTCATATATATATATAAACTTTTCAAAGGTTTTGGCTTGAGTGCATGACATTTGAGGGTAAGATTTGAGAGTTAAATGATGAGGAACTTTGAATTCATGCTGGAAGACAGTCACTTATTTTAGAAGAAAACAACAACAAAAGAACAAAGTATTTTTTGTTTGTGTGTGTATTGTGTTTCTTTTGGCTGCTTTCCAAATTCACTTGATGTTAATTAATGTGAAACTGCTTTAAATTTTTTTTAAAGTATTAATATGATTCACAGCTTTGCTTCAAATTTCTAAAGATAAGCTCCACTTCTCAGTGGTTATTTTTAGCTGCTTTACAAAGAACAAAAATAATTCTGAAAATGTTAGAATTCTGGTTTCTAAACATTATCAGGCATGAAAGAACAAGCCAACCTTAAAATTCTGTCTCTAACACAAATAATCCCAGAAATGTGAAACTTTTTTTTTAATCCTCTTTTTCTGACAATTGGTACAAGTATTGCATGTAGTAAACACATGTTGATTCCTTCAAATTCAGTATAGTAGATCCACTGTGTTTCCCATCAACAACTCCCTGATGTCTAGTCTAACCACTATCAAAAAATAAATGAGATTTGTGGGTCTGATCTTGCTTGGAGCATACGTTTACTGATTTCTCTGACTCTTTGGTTTATTTTCATGATATTCAACATAAATTTTCCTTCTTTCTAATTTATGCAAGTTTGGAAAATTATTTTTTATTTTTATTTTTTAATATAAATTTATTTATTTTAATTGGAGGTTAATTACTTTACAATATTGGTTTTCTTAAAACATTTTTTTAGATTTGATCTTCTCTTTTAGAAAATGAAAACTCCATTGATGCTTTAAAATACAATATAAAACATTTCCTAATTATATACCTATGTAGCGTTATGGGGTCACACAGAGTCGGGCACGACTGAAGTGACTTAGAAGCAACAGTAGCGTTATATGCCAGAGAAGGCAATGGCACCCCGCTCCAGTACTCTTGCCTGGAAAATCCCATGGACGGAGGAGCCTGGTGGGCTGCTGTCTATGGAGTCACACAGACTCGGACACGACTGAAGTGACTTAGCAGCAGCAGCAGCGTTATATGCGGAGAAGGCAATGGCAACCCGCTCCAGTACTCTTGCCTGGAAAATCTCATGGATGGAGGAGCCTGGTAGGCTGCAGTCCATGGGGTTGCTGGGTGTCGGACGCGACTGAGCGACTTCACTTTGACTTTTCACTTTCCTGTATTGGAGAAGGAAATGGCAACCCCTCCAGTGTTCTTGCCTGGAGAATCCCAGGGACGGAGGAGCCTGGTGGGCTGCCATCTGTGGGGTCGCACAGAGTTGGACACGACTGAAACGATTCAGCGGCGGCAGCAGCAGCATTATATGAGTCCATAAACTGAAAATGCCTTGAGCTATAGAGTTGTGGTTAGTGTATTACTATATATATATATAAGGCAAACTTCCATAGTTAAATTATTCTTGATGTTAAAAAAATTCCGATTAATAATAAATGTTTCAAATGACAATTGTCTATTTTTTATTTAAAAGGTGGTAATTTGGTGATAGCAGTGTTGTAAATCTGAAATAGTTTGTCAGGCTTGCATTATATCTGAAGACCTCTGTTCTGTTATTTTAAAAGGGAGGTAGCTATTAATGCTACTCTTTTTTTATTCTTTTTAGTTTTACTCTTAAAGACAACCTAAAATTATGGCATATAGTAGTAACATTCTCCATTTACAATTTAATATCAAACCTAAAATTATACAAATAATAGTAGTGATAGAGCATTTAAACTTACAGTAGGCATGTATATACATGTATATAGTTATGCATTTGTTGTTGTTCAGTCCTTAAGTCATGTCCAACACTTTGCGACCCCAAGGATCGCAGCTTGCCAGGCTTCCGTGTCCTTCACTATCTCCCAGAGTATGCTCAAACCTGTCCGTTGAGTCAGTGATCCCATTCAACCCTCTCATTTTCTGTTGTCCACTTCCATTTATGCATATAATACAACAAATTACTTGCTACTTTGACATTAGAAAAAATATTATTAAGTGGACATTGGTTAAAAATGAAAGAAAGTAAAACTCATCTGCCTTTAAATGGGTTGCAATGTTGCTGAAAATCTGACTTCATTCTGTATTCATTCTTTGTCTTTGATTTTTTATTTCCAATTTTGTTACTCCTCTTGACCTAGTTGACAAATACCTTCTTTTCACTTCAAAATAACCTATTAGCTGCTAAAAAAAAAAAAAAAAAAACCCAAACCACTTTTCTGTATTATAGATTAGGCAAAATTTTATACAAGATTAATTGCACTTATTGTCATCAAGTATCACACCTGACAAGTCCCAGAGCTGGCTCTCTGAATCAAATGAGAAGAGTATTTCAGGTTTTTATTGTAATTCCATGTAGTCTGTCTCTTTTTAGTAATATGATACTGTCATTGTTTTACTGTGTCTGGGTTTGATAGAATGGAGAATTTATTTTTGAAGTTAAAAAATGTTGCAATGATAGAAATTGAAAATATTTTTCTTCCTAAAACAAAAGTGTCTAAAATTTACTAAGATATAACTGATTATGCAATCTAATGTTCTATCCCAAACAAGCGTGACCTGAAGGCACCTCTCTGCAGGAGGCATTTTTCTAGGCAGAGTGCTGCATGTCAGTGCAAATCAGGTCAAGTTCACACCACAGCAGGAATTTACCTCAGGGGCATCAGGACATTGCAGACCAGTTCAGCATGTATATTTATATGTGGTACATTCGCATACATGACCCCAAGTATGGAAGGGGAAAATGTTTCCTCTTCCACACCTCTGTAGGTTTATGAGTCAGCTGGGTTCTGGTGGCAATGATGAAAATATTTTTCAGAGTAAATATAAATATTTTTAAAAATATACTTTATTGAGTTAATTATATATAAATAATATCCTGGCATACTCATTATACAGTCTAATTCTATACATATTGTTCTCTGTCATTTTTTTGAACAACATTGCAAATATTCATATGTCATAAATACATAGCAGTTCAGTATAGAAGGCTTCCCTGGTGGCTCAGATGGTAAAGCATCTGTCTACAATGTGAGAGACCTGGGTTCGATCCCTGGGTTGGGAAGATTCCCTGGAGTAGGAAATGGCAACCCACTCCAGTACTCTTGCCTTGAAAATCCCATGGACGGAGGAGCTTGGTGCAGGCTACTATCTATGAGGTCGCAAAGAGTTGGGCACGACTGAGCGACTTCACTTCACTTCAGTATAGAAACTGTAGTTTTCGGCTTTTCTATGTTTTTAGAGGGAGAGGTTATTATTGGAGGATAAGTCAAGGGAGAAATGAGAATAAACCAAACAAAAAATTCTCCTATCGGATGTTTGTTGTGTCGTTCAGAGCCTTAACACAAGGGTACAAATGTGCTTAGTGCAAGTAGATAAGTCAAAACATTCTTATTAATTTTCAATGGCTGCTGTACCATATAACATGGCAGCTCAGCATAACACATCGTCTTACATTTAGAGAGGTCAGCAGTGCAAAATGGGTATTCCTGGGCCAAAATCCACGTGCAAGCAGGAATGCATTTCCTCTGGACGCTCTAGAGAAACATCTACTTCTTTGCCTTTTCCAGATTCTAGAGGCTACCCTCTCTCCTTGCCTTATATCCCCTTTCCATCTTCAAAGGGAGCAATGGCCAGTCTTTCTCATACCATGGTACTCTGAAGCTAACTCTTGCATCTCCCTCTTCCATATATAAAGGGATCTTCTGATTACATTGGGTCTGCTCAGATGATCCAGAGTAAATTCTGTTTCTAATTCATTATTGGAAAATTTTTTTCCATCTGCAAACTTAATTCCCACTTGTCACATAAAATAACATATTTACAAGTTGCTGGGATTAGGAAATTAATATCTTTCAGGAGCCCTTATTCTGTTCTACATATTGCATCATTGCAGTAAAATTAACGCCCTCTAATGGATGTGAGAGTTGGACCATAAAGAAGGCTGAGTGCAGAAGAATTGAGCTTTCAATCTGTGGTGTTGGAGAAGGCTCTTGAGAGTCTCTCAGACAGCAAGATCAGACCAGTCAATCCTAAGGAAAATTAACCCTGAATATATATATGGAAGGACTGATGTTGAAGCTGAAGCTCCATTACTTTGGCCACCTGACTCAAAGTGCTAAATCATTGGAAAAGACTTTGATGCTAGGAAAAATTGAGGGCCAGAGGAGAAGGGGATGACAGAGGGTGCGTTGGTTGAATGGTATCACTCAATGGACATGAACTTGAGCAAACTCAGGGAGATAGTGATGGACAGAGAAGCCTGGCATGCTGCAGTTCATGGGGTCTCAAAGAGTGGGACATGGCTTAGCGACTGAACAAGTGCCCTCTACATATAGTCCTATNAATCACCATCTGCAGTGATTTTGGAGCCCCCAAAAATAAAGTCTGACATAGGTATATGAGAAACCATCAGGAGTTTCACATCAAAGGGCTTGGGATGTTAATCTCTTTTGTCAATCATGTTTCATCACACATTCCTATTGAAATCATTGTTATTAAATGTCATTCTGATCAAGCCGTGTCTCATCTTAGTATTTACCCTAGAATTTGCATAGATATACAACTTTCAAGCTTTCTGCTGCACTACAAAATTCCAGTCTATTGTACTATCTGTATTTCTTGAACATGTCATGTTTTTTGAAGTTTTCTTTGATTTTGCAATTTTTTTTGGCCTCTTTCAGATATTACTGTTTCCCTTTGAACCACATTGGTGGTGCTTAATAAAAGAATAAAATTTGAAAGGAGCCACTTTACTCATTTTTTTTTTTAAAAAAGAAGAAGCCAACTCTTTATGACTTTTACAAGTGTATTTAAATCCATTTTAAGAATAAATAAAGACATGAGAATATAAGCATCTTGGATAATATTGATTATTAACATAGTCAGTGAGCAAAAGTTTGAAAAAAAGATAACTGTGCCTGATACATGCTTCTTCTAGAATTAATGCATTTTCACTAGATTTTTACATTGACAGGTATTTTTACATTGACAGGTATTACATTTTTACATTTACAGGTATTTCATACTAAAATTCTTACTAAAGCTTATAGACCTCTGAAAAATATTTTCAAATTAAAACTCTTTTTGGTTATAGTTCCCCTCCTTATCCTGTAATGACTATGGTCAATCAGCACTCTGAGAGAGCATTGTTCAGATTGCGACTTAACTGAGAGCACTGGAATATGATTACAGAAATTATCTCTGACATAATTTCTCTTAGTCTTTTTTTCTGAACAAAGTCTTTAGATTTAAAACATTTTTAATAATTCAAGGTATTTGCCTCAAATCGCACTTTAAAATTGTCACATCAGACCATTTGGAGTTCTTTATATATATATAGCCTCTTCTAACTTATGCTTTAAGTTTAACTTTTTCATAAACAACAAAAGAATTTAACAGTTGACTTCTTTTAGTAGGAAAATCTTAAGAAAAAAAAAGCAACTAAAAACAAACTCACCCAAACTTTGGTTGAAGTCATTATGTGCTCTGAATCATTACTAAGTCCCAATGGGATGGTGAAGGAATCACAATTTGTTTATTGGGTTAAATGTTTGATTTCTTTCCAATATATTTAATATTGACACTATTGGTATTAATGTCAATATCAGAGCTTAGTAACTTCATTTTTATGTTTCTTATAAAGGGATCTCCCAATACTCACTGGCTTTGTCATACACAACAAATTTTTTGGGACAACATTTTTGACTGATTAACAGGATGTTGAGGCATGATTAGTGATGCGTGCCTTCTCCAGAGATTTTCTCTGAGGCACAGTTCTTTTGGCCAGTTGTGTTTGATTTCCTGCCCAAAGCTGGGTTGTGGAATTAGCATTTTGGAAACAAACTTTCTTTTTCAGGTAGGGTACTAACAAAATTGCTGGATGTGAAGTAGCCTCACTGATGTCTGTCCACACCTTGCACTCTATGGAGACTGTTTATTTCTTTCCTTTGGCCCTGTGTGACAGTTGAAGTTACAGAGAAATGCACACTCATGATCACCATGTAAAAAGGAATTTCTGCCCAGAAGCTGTTAAGAATCTGTTTTTCAATTTATATTTGTCATCATGACAATTATAGTGTAAACCGTTTCTTTTCTGGACTGTAGGACTCGAGGGCTAGACATGTCAGAAATCAATATGTAACAGTTATTTTCATCAATAATCTCCGTGGAGAAACACCTTTAAGACCCACACTGGTTTGGCACCTTCTTTGCCACAGGGTCCCCCGTGAGCCTCTAAATTTTCCTTCTAGGATGTTATTATTGCTTTGGTTTCCTCATAGTATTACTCACAAATTGTTATTCTTCTAACCTGAAGCTATTCTCCTCTATACAATTTATATCAGTAGAGTGGTTTTTATAATCACTTTTAGAACAATTTGTGTTATTAATTTCATTATGAGACATGAAGATACTCAATTAACAACCAACTCTTAATTAGTACCTTTTAAAGCAAATGTGGAAAATATTTCGAAATTTCCTTTGTTGTGTATGACAAAGCCAGTGAGTATTTGGCACTAATTTTCACAAGGTATAGGTTCAAACATCCAAAAACTTATTTGATCTTTTTCCCTTTATTTGAAAGTTAAAATAAGACTATATTTAGAAAAGCTGAAATGATTGTATGCTAATTTGAACACGTAGGTTTTACAAGTAATGACTTGTAAATTCCCTTTTTGATATCCTCTGAGAGTTGACTTCCATTATATGTACCCTGTTCTTTCTCCAGGCCTGGAGAAAAGTGTAGAATTGATTTTTCACAAAGTGATATTTCTTCCTTCCTTGTGTTTGGAGACCCTTGTTATCTCCCAGACAGTCCCTCTGAAACAAACTTGCATCCTCCCCCAGCCAGCTCCAGCTGGTTCACCTTTATAGGTTGTGGGACTAGAACAGGTGGAATGTGTGACTGCTTCTTCACTGGGTTTACAGTATGCTATTTATTTACTTTTGGCTGTGCTTGATCTTCATTACTGCATTTCTCTAGTTGCAGAGAGTAGGGGCTACTCTCTAGTTGCAGGGCGTGGGCTACTCACCGTGGTGGCTACTCTTTTGCAAAGCACAGGCTCCAGGGGGCATAGGCTTCAGGAGTTGTGGCACTTGGCCTCAGTAGTGGCAGTTCCCGTCCTCTAGAGCGCAGGTTCAGGGATTGTGGTGCAGGAGCTCAGTTTCTCCACAGCAGGTGTGATCTTTCTGGATCAGGAATTGAATCTGTATCTCCTACATTGGCAGGCAGATTCTTTACCACTGAGCCACCAGGGAAACCATAAAATATAGTCTTAATACTTAGATATAAGCTTCCTGGTGGCTCGATGGCAAAGAATCTGCCTACAAGGCAGTAGACCCAGTTTTGATCCCAGGGTTGGGAAGATCCCCTGGAGAAGGAAATGGTAACCCACTCCAATATTCTTGTCTGGAGAATCCCAGGGAGAGAGGAACCCTGGAGGGCTACAGTCCGTGGGGTCTCAAAGAGTCAGAGGTGACTAGCACCTAAAATGTAAGGCAGTCTTTATTACTATTCACAAGGGTATATATGTATATGCACATTAAAATCATTCTAAGAAAGAGTTAATATTCAGTAAAAAATAATTTAATTGAATTGCTACCATAATTTACATTTGTCACTGATGGAACCCACATGGCTTTTTCATTACCAATCTGAACTAGCACAGTGTAATATCTGAAGATAGCTACAGGGATTTCAGTCATAAGCCTTGGAAGAAACTAATTCCATCCCCATCCACTTTATGTCAACTCCAGCAAATATAACAGAAGCCTATAGTAATCACAACTGATTTGCTAAATTGCAAAAATAAAATCTCTACAAGTATAATGTGTACAGAACATGATTTCACATCTTTATCTTCACATTAAATGTACCTATGAAACCTTGAAGCATGTTGAGCTATATTTGAGTTGGAGTATTTACTGTTGTTTTTCCCTTGATAAATAATGCATATTTTAATTAATGCCTCAATATTCTTCATTTTCAAGAACCTAAACACTTTTACAACTCTTTCTCAGCTATCCCCAACTCAACAGACTAGATGTGTTTCTCACCTACATAATTATAACAACATACACAAGCTCACACACACATATACACTCATGATTCAAAATATTGAAGTGTGAAGTATGATATATATTTATATTTTCTGGATTCCCCATATTTATTTCCTCCTATTAATTCAGTATTAAAGCTTAATCATAATTTCATTTTAAATATTTGTTTATGAGTCAATGCTTATCTAAGATTGTTAAAAGTATGTTTATTTACTCCCTATTTTAAGGAAAAAGCTCAAGTCATTTACTCAAATAAATTAAAGCATGCCAAAATACATGCCTCCTAACTTCTCTCTTAAAACAGTGAACCACTAAATGTATATATCGCATTCTTCAAATGTGCCATTAAAATATACGTTAAAATGTACAAGATTGCATAAAGAGTGTCAGCCAATAATAGCTAAGATTAATTCATTGTTAAGTACTCTGCTAATTACTTACATGATTTTCTAGTATAGAACTTCACAGTTCAATGACAGCAACAATGAATAAATTGAAGATCAACAAGGCTAGATATTGACCCAAATTCATATGGCAAATATATTCAGAATAAAGTGAAGTCTCTAAGACTCCAGAATCAAATCAAAGACTTCTTGATTCTAAATTTTGTGTTGTTTACTACACCCTGGTGCCTTTCTGAAGATGTAAGCAAAGCCTATAGATTATTTTTTTAGAAAACTTATAGTCTAGAAACTTATGTTTTAGAAAAACTCATTTTATTGACAAAATTTTTTAAATTGCTACTGTGATCCCTATATGACTCTGTGTGAGTAAAGTCTTGATTGTAGGTTAAAATAAATAAATAAATGAAAGGAAGTATTGCTACTTTATTTACAATACCTAACATTCAAGCAGGGGAACAGTACAGAAGAACATAGTTGAAAAATGAGTGTTTGTGCTGTGTGTGTGGTTTTTAACATTAATGTATAATATATTAAAATAAAAATTCTAACTCCCTAGTTAAATAAGACAATCTGACAGAGCAGGAAAATATAGAAATTCCACCTGAGCACTTGTGTTAAATAGAAATCTGTTAAGTGTCAGATTTAAAATAAGGTGTGTTGTTTAGTTGCTGAGTTGTATCTGACTCTTTTTGCAGACTCCATGGACCTTAGCCTCTAGGCTCCTCTGCCCATGGAATTCTCCAGGCAAGAATACTGGAGTGGGTTGCTATTTCCTTTTCAAGGGGATCTTCCATACCCAGGGATTGAACCCATATTTCCTGGATTGGTAGGCAGATTCTTTACCACTGAACCATCTGGAAAACCTCAAATAAGTTTAGTCCCATCCAAAAGATATTGAGGTTTTGTTCTAAGGAGGAAGTAGCTGGCTTTGCAATTTTAAAGACTGTCAGCCACCTTATACACACGCCAAATGCTGGTAATGGATAAAGTCAAAAGAATACAAACTTTGCAATGCCCTTGTAAAAGAAACTAGAAAAGCATAATAATATCGGCCTGGTTTCTTAAGAAAAATATGCAAAAAGAAACAATTTCTATTAAATAATAGTAGAAAGCCAAAAAAAAAGGGTGACATAGAGGCAAATATTAAATTAGACATGAAAGGAAATATAAACTGAACTAGAAAAATTACATTTATTTAGAGGTCATACAGAACTAATATTGGATGGAGAAAAATACATTTTTCTCTATCTTTTTTTACAAAGAACCAGTATTGGATATTCAGAATACGAAGGAAACACATAGATAAATGAGAGGAAAATAGAGATAATGGGGATAGAATAAAGGACAGAAAAGAGAGAGAGAAGAAATAGAGAATAAAAATTCAGTTAACCAAAATTGTTCACCAAATTTTATACAGAATTAGTGAAAAATATCATAATTATTTACAGCAGAATATATATAATTCCAACGGTAAAACAAACAAACAAACAAACAAACAAAACAGAAGACAGTAGCCTACAATCATTCCATCATTTCTACTAAAATAATTTGCATTCCTATTATGCTTTCGGGGTGGAAAATAATTGAAAGTATAGTACTTCTTTGGTCTTTTTCTGTGGGGGGTTTTACAAATGAAACAGGTTTTACCAATGGAACAAACATTAGTCTTTAAAAAATTGATCAGGAGAATTTCCCAGTGGACCAGTGGTTAAGGCTTTACTTTCCAATGCAGGAGATGCAGGTTTGATCTCTAGTGGGGGAACTAAGACACCACATGCTGGGTGGTATGGCCAAAAGAAAAAAATAAATACCCAGAACTCAAGAAGGAATTTCATAGTAATAAAGGAGTAAAGTATAATACTTCATATAATTATGATTTAAAAATAAAATATGGAAGACAAACTATCATTTTGGGCAACTTAGTAATATTAAATTTTCTTAACAGTAATTCCATAAAACTGGATTATATTTATAAGAATATGATGGGGAAAGCAAAGATTATTGATGAACAACCTTTCTTGCTTCAAATAAAGAATAGAAATAATTAAAACTTGTTTATTCCTTGGCACTGTTAGACTTTTAAAATTTTTATTGAACTAAAACTAGAATGAATAGTACACAAGAACAAAAAACAACTATGATAAAGAAAAATACATATGACTTTAAAGAAACAGACAATAAAAAATGATAACAGTGAAGTAAAAATCAGTTATAATAATTGACTTCAAATGGGCTAACATCTAGGGTTATAAGAGATGGATTCTAAAACTATATAACTGTCAGTGAGAAACAGAACAACAACAAACAGTAAATAAAATTAGATTTAAAACATGAAAATAGCCAGTAAATAAAATAATAAATGAAAGCAGATACAGATATGTTTTTAGATTATATTGAATTCAGCTTGAAAGCATTTAATAGAAGAAAAGATTATATTCATAGAGGCAAACATTTCACAAAAATCATAAATTTTCTTTATATAAGTACATGTCCAACTCTTTGCAACCCCATAGACTGTAGCCCTCCAGAGACATTTGTCCATGGAATTTTCCAGGCAATAATACTGGTGTGAGCCGTCATTTCCTCCTCCAGGGATCTTCCTGATGCAGAGATCAAAACTGTATCTCCTGAGTCTCCTGAATTGGCAGGCAGATTCTTTACCACTGCCCTGTGAAGTGACCTCTGGGACCCTATGGGCTGTAGCCCACCAGGTTCCTCTGTCCATGGGATTTTCCAGGCAAGGATACTGGAGTGGGTTGCCATTTCCGACTCCATATAAATATATAGGTGTGTATAATTTGCAGTATCTCTTAGATATTCAAAGAAAGTTTTAAGAAATAAATTCCACTAGGAAATTTTTGTACGTAATGTTATATTTTATAGCCTATAATTATCCATGTATATATATTATAGAAAGCTTAAAGTTGATGAATCAAAAACTGCTGTGAAAATTAATAGGACATTAAAATCATCAATCATCTTCCAAAATACACAAGATAGTAAAGAATAATACAAAATAAAAGCTTTATTTTCTTTCAGTTCAGTTCAGTTCATTTCAGTTGCTCATGCATGTCTGACTCTTTGAGACTCCATGGACTGGAGCACGCCAGGCCTCCCTGTCCATCACCAACTCCCGGAGTTTACTCAGACTCATGTCCATTGAGTCTGTGATGCTATCCAACCATCTCATCCTCTGTTGTCCTCTTCTCCTCCTGCCTTCAGTCTTTCCCAGCATCATGGTCTTTTCAGATGAGTCGGTTCTTCCTAACAGGTGGCCAAAGTATTGGAGTTTCAGCTTTAGCATCAGTCCTTCCAAGGAATATTCAGGACTGATTTCCTTTAGGAGGGATGGGCTGTATTTCCTTGCTGTCCAAGGGACTCTCAAGAGTCTTCTCCAGCACCACAGTTCAAAAATCTCAATTCGTTGGCACTCAGCCCTCTTCATAGTCCAATCTCACTACTGGAAAAACCATGGTTGTGACTAGATGGACCTTTGTTGGCAAAGTAGTCTCTGCTTTTCAATATGCTGTCTAGTTGGTCATAGCTTTCCTTCCAAGGAGTAAGCATCTTTTAATGTCATGGCTGCAGTCACCACCTGCAGTGATTTTGGAGCCCCCAGAAAGTGTCACTGTTTCCATTGTTTCCCTGTCTATTTGCCATGAAGTCATGGGACCAGATTCCATGATCTTAGTTTTCTGAACATTGAGTTTTAAGCCAACTTTTTCACTCTCTTCTCTCACTTTCTTCAAGCGGCTCTTCAGTTCTTAATTCCTTTACCATCCCTTAAACCAAATATAACCACTACATATAAGTATATGCAACTCACTATATTGATATTAACATTTCATCATTTATTTATATTTGTGTGAATTTATTTACTTTAACCTTTGTAAAAGATAGATTTCATACAACAGGGTATTGCCTTAAACTGTTGTTCTTCCAGTCTATTAATTAATTTTTATAAGTGATTATTTTAAATATAATCCATTTAGATGATTAAATATCAACTGATATCAATGTTTATTAATTATTAATAAAATCAACTAGATAATGATTTTTTAAATTTAGTTAGATGTTGTAAATCATCCATCCTTCCCAGAAGAATCACGCTCAGTCCTCTCTCTTTAGTTATATTTATTCTCATTAAGTAGCATAACTTCCTTCTACCAGTTCATGAAGGGACCTATAAATCTCCTCTTGGATACAAGGTTCATACTTTGCAGTAACGATCGCTGTGTATCCTTGATTGCAAAGAAGACCTGGCTTTGTTTTGTATTCATTTGTTTTACACTAATTATGTTTTTTTTTTTCTTCCAATCTCATCATTTCCAGAGGGAAGAAAAAGTTCAGTTTGGGAAATGTTATGGCGTGTGTCATTATGTCTGTCTAAAGATTATTCTGCAAACAAGCAAACAAACTAACAAGAAGACTTAGCACTCAACAGGGCATTGAAATTGTCCTTGACAGCACAGCAGCCAGTGATACAAATCGAGTTTCACCCCATGGAACTGAAAAGTAGCTACTCTAAAAAAGCTGAATTTCAGCTTAAAAGATAGGGGTTGTCATGGTAGTTACAATAGGGGACCCTCTTAGCACTTTGCTCTTCTATCAGGAGGCTTTAAGAGTCTTCATTCATCTGGATTCTGTTTCAAACACTTTAAGAAGTCACATAATTATATGCAGCTAAAGATACATCTGAGATTTATTGAGGGTACAAGAGGAGATGATAGTTCTCAAGGAAACATTAGGTTCTCCAAAGAAATCTTTGTAATTAGAGATGGATCCGATAATATGATGATTTTTTAATTTCACTGACAAGGTATATTACTCTAGCTTCTGTGTGCTGTCACAGACTTGGTTAGTTTATTTCTCTAGTGCTGAATATGAAAATCTATCCTGTAAAGAAGCATTTTCTCTCTGGAAGAATAGCTCTTAAATCAACCTCTGGATAAATGTATGATAGGAAAAATACAAGATAAAAAGGGAAAAAATGTTAAAGGGGAAAATTACCCTAAGACAATAGTGGGAGCTATCAGGGGAGGGATTTTAATGAATACCTTGCACAGGTAAAATGTTGAAATAGATTTCTGGTCTCTTAGCCTTTTTTGACAGAAAATAAACAGGTAGAATATAGAGAACCAATTAATTTCTTTTTACTTTTTCCCTAATAACACAGGTCTGCTTGGGAAATAGAACATGATGATTGAGAAAGCAAGTTAAAATTCTTGTTACCTTTAAATAAATTCTCAGTATATACATGCCAGATTCTGGATTAGTAATCTAAAAGCACATTAGTCCGATAGTTTCCACTGTAGGTANCACAGGTCTGCTTGGGAAATAGAACATGATGATTGAGAAAGCAAGTTAAAATTCTTGTTACCTTTAAATAAATTCTCAGTATATACATGCCAGATTCTGGATTAGTAATCTAAAAGCACATTAGTCCGATAGTTTCCACTGTAGGTAAATTCCAACAAAACAAAAACAGGACATGTCTGAAACAGAGGGACTCATATTTTCTGGGTCCATGGTACCCTGTTAATGTTTTAGTAATTTTTTCAAAACATCTCTAAGCCAAAATAATTGCTTACTAATTCTCATCACTAAGTAGTTCAGTACAATCATTTAGAAGTAGTAGTTTGTGGGTGTCCAAAGATGTAATGGTTTCCCCCACAAATTAAAAATTTCCCATAGGTTTTCTTTGAATATTGTGCAGCACACCAGGGTACTGGTATGGCAATCATTAAAGTAATTTTATGAGTATTTAAAATTTGCTTGAAATTGTGTTTTAAATTTTGTGATATTAACTTTATAATAGAAATTTATGATATTAACTTTATAATTATATTAGTAAAGTAGTTCTTAAAAGTTAATTTTTCTTACTCTCAGCAGCAGGGCAAAAAGATGGAGGCAATTTTTACTTCACTTCTTTCAGGTATTACCATTCATTTAATGTACGTTACCTAGTAATTCATACATCTCCAAATAATAATATTCCTATCCCACAGAGCATGATTTACATAAACATTTTTCCTGAATGCGTAGAGTTGAAATGGACTTTCCTCAATTTGAATTTTATCAAAGAAAGGCCTCATTGAAAGATCTGTAGAATTAAACAAAAATTTTACTTTTTTAAATTTTAATAATTGTTTTATTTTGCTTTACAATGCTGTATTGGTTTCACCATACATTGACATGATTCAGCCATGGGTATACCTGAGCTCCCAATCCTGAACCCCTCTCCCACCTCCCACCCCATATCATCTCCCTGGATCTTCCCCGTGCACCAGCCCCAAGCATCCTGTATCCTATATTGAACATAGACTGGCGATTCATTTCATATATGATATTATACATGTTTCAATGCCATTCTCCCAAATCATCCCACCCTCTCCCTCTCCCACAGAATCCAAAAGTCCGTTCTATACATCTGTGTCTCTTTTGCTGTCTTGCATACAGGGTTGTCATTTCCATCTTTCTAAATTCTATNTATAATCTTTTTTAAAAAAAGTATTCATTATCATGTTTTAAGCAAATAGCTAGCTATGCTAAAATATGGAAATTTTATACCCTTCAAAACCAGAAGAATATGAAACTGATCAAAGTGCAATAGTGATAACAAAATCAATTAGTAGCATCTACTTTTCATTGGATAACACATGAAATAAGTGATACAAAAAATGAATTGTTCTGCTAAGAATTTTTAAGATTGACTATTATTTTAATACTGTACTGATATAATATTATAATTGTTTTTGAGCATATTATACTTGAATAAGCCACAGCAAAATGTCAATCATTAAAAAAAGAAAGTAATATAGATTTGAGGCATGATCAAATGATCTAACATTCATGTAAGTAGATTGTGACCCCATGCACTACTCAGTCCATGTAATTTTCCAGGCCAGAATACTGGAGTGGGTAGCCTTTCCCTTCTCCATATCTTCCCAACTCAGGGATCAAACTCAGGTCTCCTGCATTGCAGGAGGGAAGCCACAAGGGAAGCCCAAGAATACTGGAGTGGNGTGAAATTAAAAGATGCTTACTCCTTGGAAGAAAAGTTATGACCAACCTAGATAGTATATTAAAAAGCAGAGATTATTACTTCTCCAACAAAGATCCATCTAATCAAGGCAATGGTTTTTCCACTGGTCATGTATGGATGTGAGAGTTGGACTGTGAAGATAGCTGAGTGCAGAAGAATTGATGCTTTTGAACTGTGGTGTTGGAGAAGACTCTTGAGAGTCCTTTGGACTGTAAGGAGATCCAACCAGTCCATTCTGAAGATCAGCCCTGGGATTTCTTTGGAGGGAATGATAGTAAAACTGAAACTCCAGTACTTTGGCCACCTCATGTGAAGAGTTGACTCATTGGAGAAGACTCTAATGCTGGGAGGGATTGGGGGCAGGAGGAGAAGGGGATGACAGAGGATGAGATGGCTGGATGGTATCACTGACTCGATGGACATGATTCTGAGTGTACTCCAGGAGTTGGTGATGGACAGGGAGGCCTGGCGTGCTGCGATTCATAGGGTCGCAAAGAGTTGGACAAGACTGAGCAACTGAGCTGAACCCTAATTCTAGAAAATAAAATAAATAATAGATTTATTCATTTTTATTTAGTGTTTATAAAATTTTAAAGATGTCTTTTATTTTTTATCTTGATAGTTTGAGTAAGATTTGGGTGCCACTGAATGATGCTTGACCATAAGTGATGTTTTTACCAACATGTGTGATACACATGTTCAGTGGCAGATCTTAGCATTTAAATCTTTCAAAATCTACTGTAAATCTAATTCATTTGAAATCTATTATAAATTAGTTTTAAATTTCATTCTTAAAAACATGTACCTACTTTTTGAAATAATAAGTATAAAAATTGATGGAAGATTAGCCTAATATGCATAATTGTTTTTACTAATTTTGCTAATTAGCACACCTTCATAAACCAAATTATAAAAAATAAAAAAATAAAATTTTTCAATATAAGTAATGTTGACTGATATTTTTGAACATCTACTTTGTGCTAGACATTCTTTTAAGTTCTGTTTATCAACTTAAAAATTCCACATAAGTACAGTTTCTAGGCCAATTACAGATAAGGAAGTAAATATTTAGATTTAGTGGTATATCTGAGATTTGTAAGAAGACTGTTCAGAAGTTTTTTGCTTTATTATAATACTATAATATATTATTATAGTATTATGATTATTATTATAATACTACATATTATAATACTATAATGCTACCTTAATTATAATAGTACAATATAAAGATAAACAGCACGAAGTCACTCTCTTTCCTGGAGCATGTATGATATATTGAACCTATATTTGTCTTAGTAGTGGCTAAAGATTTTGCAATGAAAAGTTTGCTTTTTTTTTTTTTACATTTTAAAAAACGAATGTAGAAAAGTTATAGTTTCCTTTTCTGTGTTCCGACAAACAGATAATTGAATGTGTAGATTTTAAAATATTATTCAATTTGTTCTGTTTTTGATAGGTATTGAGATAAATTTGAGGTGTACAGAAAGTTTTAAAAACAGCTTATTTAGAAACAACTGGATTCCAATAAATTGTACATATTTAAGATCACAAATTTGATGTTTTGGCAAATGTATATACCCATGAAATGCTCACAATGATCAAGATAGTGAACATATCCGTCACTTTCACCCCAACTCTTTGGTTTTTAGGCAATTATCAATATGCTTTCTGTAACTAACAATTATATACCATTTTCTAGGCTTAAATGGCTGAGATTTTGGTCTACCTTAGTGTATGTTCTGTGTGAGTTTGAGAAGAATGTGTATTCTGGTTCTGTTGGATGACATTTGTAGGCATTTACTATATCCAGTTGATTGATAATGTTTTGAGTTCAATTATGTCCTTACTAATTTTCTGCCTGCTGGATCTATTCATTTCTGATAGGGGATTGTTGAAGTGTCTAGCATTGATAGTGAATTTGTCTATTTCTCCTTGCAGTTGCTTTAATTTTGCCTCATGATGTTTGATGTTCTGTTGTTAAGCACATACATGTTAAAGATTGCTCTCTCTTCTTGGACAACTGAATCCTTTATCATAATGCAATTTCCTGTTTATCCTTGATAACTTTCCTTCCTTTGAAGTCTGTGCCGCTTAAAATAAACATGGATGCTCTTACTTTCTTTTGATTGGTCTTCAGATGGTATATTTTTCTCCTTCTATTTACTGTTAATCTATACAGGTCTTTATATATAAGAAAAAAAAATGTTTCTTGTAGATATCATACAACTGGGTCACATTTTTTTTTAATCCATTCTGACAATCTTTATCTTTTAATTGGAGCATTTTGACTATTGATGTTCAAAGAGTTTATTGATGTAGTTGGTTTAATGTCTACAACATAGACTATTGTTTTCTAAATACAGCCCTGTTCTTTGTTCTGAGTTTCGTCTTCCTCTCTTTCTGCCATTCATGCTTTCAGCTGAGCATTTTATGAATTCAATTTTCTGTCATTTCTTAGCATATTAGTTATACTTCTTTTTAAGACTTACTTTAGGGTTTCATTAGAGTTTGCCGTATTCAGTTGGTCCTTGAACAACACAGATTTGAACTGCATGGGTTCACTTTTATGTGGATTATTTTTTTCAGTCAGTACTCACTGCATTAATACATAATCCATGGTTGCTTGAATTTGCAAGTGAGAAACCCTGCATATAGTGGGCCAATTGTAGAGATTTTATATATATATAAACTTATGTCATCACCCACAGTAGTTTCTGTTGGTAATAGCTTTGTGTATACTTGTAGAGAACCTGTAACCTACTGTTGTTAATTTAAGTGTCCTACAAGTGTTGATAAGGTCAAATTCAGTAGATACTTTGATGATCTTCTATTGGCTCCATCCATCCTTTAGAAAGTTATCTTAAAATTTCCAACTGTAATCGTGGATTTGTCTTTTCTCTCTTGCAATTTTAGAAGATTTTGCTTCATGTATTCTGATGCTCTTTTATTAGCTGCATAAATGTTTAGCACAGCCATGTCCTCTTGATGAATTCACCAGTTTATATTCCTTGTCTTAAAATCCATGTGTCTGTATAGGGCATAAAGCTTTTACTAATATTCTTAAAGTAAAATGGCTGCATTGTTTGTGTGTTTAGGGAGTCTCTTTCATCTTTGTGTTTTAAAAAAAGCATAGCATTATATTACTATCTTAATCATTTTTACATTACAATTCAGTAATGTTAAATATATTCACATGGTTGTCAACAGACAGATCTATTGAACTTCAATATGATTCTTTAATAAATAATTATACTGTTCTTTTTTAAAGTGAAAATTTCCCAGCAGATAACATGTATAGTCCTGATATAATTCATATTAGGACACATAAATATCTTTCAAAATCAAGTTGTAGAACTTAGCTCGTGTGTCTGTAATTTTTCTCTTTGGCTAGATATGGCCATTCTCTATGGCTCATTCTATCTATTTCAGGCAGATAGAGAAATGTAGTCAGCGCAGACACTAAACCTACATGTGTTGAGGTGGTGGAAGCCAAAGCCCAGGACAGGGAAGAGCAGCTCTGCTTTAGCAACATTATAGGTAAAAAGGATTGGCTAAGAACTCTTTAGAAATGTAGCAAATAGACATCAGTAGTCAAGTTAACTGTTATTTCTATCTATGAAGGAGACATTCTTAGGGGGTACTACCTGTCTCCTAGTTGGTGCTGCAAAGGCAAAAGTAATTTAGAGTCATGTGACCTGCTAATGGATAACTTTACCACTATCTCTGTGATCCTCAATGATTTATTAAATCATAATTTCCTTCAGTTTCTTTAATGGGAAAGAAAAACACATTTAGTTCCTCTTAAGAGATTTGTAGTTATGAAGTATAAGCACATTATACTATTTTACATCTTGTTTTCTCTTGCTTTCTGTTTTCTTACCTGAGTCTGGGCGTTACATATGACTATACACTTAGATTCAATTGAATCTTACTGGGAAAATATCCTTACTCTGAATAAAGTGTGGTGAAGTCAAGAGGAAGAAGAAAACCCCAAAGCTCATGGGAGATGACGCATCCCTGCTTAGCGTTTGTGTCATCCTCTATGACACCGTCTATCTTTGTGTTGGGCTAAAAATTCACAACGCTGGGATACTGACATTTTTATATTATTTAAAATGCCTAGAGACATTCAGAAAGTTTCAATTCTGAAAATTTATTCCTGTACAGGTCCTTTCATAAAACACTAAATCTTTTGCCAAGTTCATGACATTTCAACCAAGAAAAAATTCTCTGCATAAGTCTTTTCTTTTGAAATTGATTTTGAAATTCATAACAAGTGAACTTAGTTCAGTTTTGAAATAATATTTTATAGTTATAAATGACACAACTCTTTCCCCCTAGGACTTCAAAAATCTGTTTTTAAGAGTAGCCTATGAATCTTTGAAAAATTTTTGTCTGATAAGAAGCAAATATTATTTTCTTTATTTTCTCCCTGGGTAGAAGCAAAGGTTAAAGAGGGTTGTCTGAGGGCATTTCATAGATGATAGAAATTGGGAATAAAATTCCTGACTTCTGGTGTATTGTTGTAATGCACTATGCTTGCTATCTTTTCAAATGACCCATAAGCTTAATACCACTGAAAAAGCATTTCAAGACTTTATGAAGCTTTAGATTCATTATGTTGTTAATTATCCTTTATGCCAATTTCCCTTTTGCTTATAAAGCTTTTAAGAATCATTTTTTAAATATTTCAGAAATATAAATAAACACTATATCTTCTTTCATAGAATTCTTGAATAATGAATTTGCACTAAGGGCACAAAACTTGATTTCTTTATGTTAGCTTAATGACTTTTCTATTTTTGTTGCAGTTTTCACCTTCATATATATATTTTTTTACACTTATTGGAAACAGATAAAAAAGTTAACTATACTTTTTATCTCAGCAATGAATTATAATCATGTTTATAATGTGCTAAATTTTAAAAATGTATATTGAACATTTTCTCATCAATCTACAGAACTTTGTTTTTTATTACTGCTTTATTTTGAATTAACCTTTTAAAATTAATTTTATTTTAAAAATTCCTTAAAATTTATTTATTTTAATGGAGGATAATTACTTTACAATATTGTGATAGTATTTGTCATACATCAACATGAATCAGCCATAGGTATACATCTGTCCCCTCCTATCCTGAACTCCCCTCCCACCTCCAGCATCACCCTATCCCTCTAGGTTGTCCAGAACACTGAATTTGGGTGCCCTGCTTCATGCATCGAATTCACACTAGTCATCTGTTTTACATAAGGTAATGTATATATTTCAATGCTATTCTCTCAAATCATCTCACCCTCACCTTCTCACACTGACTCCAAAGTTTCAAAGAAATGATTAGATACCTATAGATAAAATTGTGTTATATTCATTTTCAGTTATATATATGCAATATATTTGTATGTTTGTTTCATTACCTACTACCATATAAATCATCTCTTTCAGATAACTTGATATGCTACTTGTGTATTTTGTTCGAAGAACAAATAATTTTGCTTGAAATAAATTTTAGCCAAATATCATAGATTTGCAGTGAAATAGTCAGTAATATATTAGATCTCAATGACCACTTAAGATATTTTATTTAATGGTTATAAAAACTAAATGTTTTAAAACATTTAGTCATTTTCATTTTAAGCACATCATATTTCCATTATTTACTTCTGTGTTACTTCTGTGAACCAAGTAAGAAGATACTACAGATCTTCTCATTTCAGAGTTCAAAGGGCATCAAAATGCAGTTGGTTGCAGCTTTGAATTAATTATTGCTATTTTTGTAATGCATAAAAAACCTGTGTCAAATTATGTAACCTTGATCTTACAAGCCGTGCCATATCATTTTGCATTAAAGTACCAGATGCTGTCAATTTGCAGTTTGCACATTTAAATAATATACTAATCTAAAACATACCATCATTAGAATTATAAAGAAAATGTGATTTTTTAGCTTACCATTATTGAATGATAAAAAGGGACAGACAAGTTATCACAAATGTTATTAGAACATTTTAAATTGTTTATTTACATATTCCTAGATATCATGGCTAAAATATTTGAGAGTGGACATTTACATTTTTACTAATTTTCCTATAAGACAGCTTCCCAAATAGGAAATGACAAAAAAAGACACATCTTGTAAGAAAAATAAAATACTTTCCAAGTGGTCAAACTAAAAGCAAAGGGACAGCACCTTGCCTACTTGGTAACATCCTATCAGCATTTCGATGTCTAGCCAAATGCTTTTCTTTCTATGATGGATCTTTTTGTGTTCACTAAGGCCAAAATGAAGAGCACACTGCTAAGCAAGCTACATTTGCAATCAAGAGGTAAAAGTAAGGTAACTTGAAGAAAGAATGGGTTTATTGAACTAACAAAATGTCATTCTAAGCCAGGTTGTGTCTCTTTCAAATCACAACGTGGATTCAAACTATTAATATTGGTAACTTTATTTTCATGTTACTTTCAAACTAAGCAATTTTTGAAAATAAAATATAGGAAGGTCACCAGAGTTTCCATGCCAGTTTTTCCCAACCATGCACACATAACTGTGGCTCTCCCTAACCCCAGTACACAGACAGAGTCATGTGTATATACCTCTAGCTTTACCTATATACTTGCCTGTATCTGTATCATCTATATCTGTATGTATATATAAATTTCTATGCCAACATGCAGATTATTATTTGACTATTCAAGTCTCAAAAGTAGTGGAGCTTACTTGACACATTTTATTGGGTTCCTGTCTTTTCCCATATCAAAGCAACTCAAGGCTCAACAGTGTGCCGTCAAGTGGTTTGCAGCAGAAAGTCGGTATTTTTTAATTCACAGGAATTATATTGTACAAACTTCTGTCATTGAACTGGATTTATGAGAAGGACTGGGGCCATAAGGTTGTATGGCTATATCTTGGGCTGTAGCATATGACCAGAAGGAGACCTCCTCTGAGAACATCTTCTCTCTTAGTTAGCTGCCCAGCAGAATTGTGCCAATATGCCCACCATTCGTCTGCAGATTGCCCAAGCATCTCAGAGTGGCCTGAAAGCATAATGAGTTGAGGAATCCTGAGTAGCTTCATGTCAGTGCTAACAGAGTCAAGTTTCATTGATAGAAGGATTTTTTTTTTTTTTTGGATTTTTTGTCAAGACATTCTACAGTGTGTGGACTAAAAAATATGGTCACAATCTGAATGTATAGAGTGTTTAATTGAATGGGAATATTAGAACTTCAAACCTGTGAGGTAGCATCTCAGGTAGCCCTGAGAAATGATCCAAGCAAGTGAGGGAAGAAGTCAAGATATATAGAACTTTGTAACAAAGGAGGGCAGGCAGTCTGAACATCACAGATTACTGTTAATTAAGGAAAACTAGATATCTCAAGGAATTTTTTACTCTTCTAGAGATCAAATTGCAAACAGTCATTGAGTCACAGAGAAAGCAAGGGAATTCCAGAAAAATATCCACTTCTGGTTTATTGACTATACTAAAGTCATCGACTGTGTGGATCACAACAGAGGAAAATTCTTAAAGAGGAAGGACTAACAGACCACCTTACCTGTCTCCTGATAAACCTGAATGTGGGTCAAGAAATGACAGTTAGAACTGGACATGGAACAACACATTGGTTCAAAATTGTGAAAGGAGTATAAGGCTGTATATTGTCACCCTGCTTATCTAACTTCTATGCAGAGTATTCATGTGAAATGCTCAGCTAGATGATCACAAACTGCAATCAAGATTGCCAGGAGAAATATCAACAACCTCAGATATGTAGATAATACCACTCTAATACAGAAACTGAAGAGGAACTAAAGAGCTTCTTGATGAAGCTTAAAGAGGAGAGTGAAAAAAGCTGGCTTAAAACTCAACATTCGGAAACTAAGTCAAGGCATCTGTTCCCATCACTTCATGGCAAATAGAAGGGGAAAAAAGTGGGAGCAGTGACAAATTTTACTTTCTTGGGCTCCAAAATCACTGCAGATGATAAATGCAGCCATGAAATTAAAAGAGGCTTGCTCCTTGGAAGGAAAGCTATGATAAATCTAGACAGTGTGTTAAAAATCAAAGACATTGCAAACAAAGGTCAAAGCTATGGTCTTTCCAGTAGTCATGTATGGATGTGAGAATTGGACCATAAAGAAGGCTGAGTGCCAAGGAAATGATGTCTTGAACTGTGGTGCTGGAGAAGACTGTTGAGAGTCCCTTGGACTACAAGGAGCTCAAACTAGTCAATCATAAAGGAAACCAACCCTGAATATTCTTTAGAAGAACTGATACTGAAACTGAAGCTCCAATCCATTAGCCACTTGATGTGAAGCGCTGACTCATTGGAAAAGACCCTGATGCTGGGAAAGATTGAAGGCAAAATGAGATGAGCAACAGAGGAGGAGATGCTTAGCTGGTATCGTCAGCTCAAAGGGCATGAATCTGAGCAAACTCCTGGAGATGGTTAAGGATAGGGAAGGCTAGTGTGCTGCAGCCCATGGGGTTTCAAAGAATCAGACAGGACTTAAATTGAACAATAATAGCAATTTATGGGGAAATGCAATGTCTGGGATTATTCACCATTCCTTTAATATTCATCTCAGATACCTGGGGCCAGCATCCTGGTTTGTTTGTTTGTTTGTTCGTTTTTGACTTCTCAGATCGCCCTCTCTCCCAGCTTTTCAGCTGTCACTATGAGGAGGGAGTAGCATTTTCTGGATCACAGGCTTTGCTTTCCCTTTTAGGAGTCCTCATTCACGTTTGGAGGCCTGAAATTGCTGATGGCTGTTATATTCTGCTTATTGATATGGGGGGAGATATTCCATTTCACAAGGATGGAAAGGTCTGACTGTTCCATTTCCCCAAGAATTTAGGACCATGACATTCAAGTGAGTGACAGACCTATTCAGTTTTAGCAAATAGCAATTTCACAAAATGTACCCCCTGCCTTTCTTTTCAGTAGACCCAGGATTCAAGCCTTACTCTTTTTTATATTCATTCTAAAATGGTCCTAGGTGTGAGATTCCAAAATGCCATCCCTATTTTAGAGACTAGATTGGCTAATTTGTTGAAGGAAGTACCTAATGTGCTACTAAGTTGTCTTCAGATTTTCTTACTAAATATTTGGAACACTAAATGATTGCTTTGGGGAGATTCAGAAATGTCAGGGTTATTACCATCTAGAGAAGAAAAGAAACGCTGACTGGCTGTCATTCTAAAGAATTGGATTGTTGCAAAGCTGGCATAACTTTACCTGTAATAACTGGGAAAAAGTCTATTTGAGAAAAACAGTTGTGCAGTTTGTGAAAAACAGATATCTTTTCAAACTTTATGAAATTTGGAATTCAAATTAAGAATTATTTTTTAATGTATCAGAATTTCAATCCTTTTCTTCTGTAGCACTTTAAAAATTGTCTGGCTTTACTATGTTATTTCTTTTTGCTTTTGGCTATTTATATAGAAATATGATTTGCTTATTAGTTTGTAAAAAAAAATCTATTGCTCTGAATTAGATGGAAATCTGTTCATTCAGAAAGTATAGAATAATATGAACACTGCTATTGAACAATACATTTAAGAGTATTGCTGTACATAAAAAATCATTTTTCCTGAAGTAAGAAAAATGAGCCTAAATCCAAAGAGTAAAAACAATCAAGATCTGTTGAGGGTTTTCTGTTAATATGATTGCAAAAGAACACCCTTTATATGAGTGCAGAAAAATATACACAAATTTGTGACAAGTCTCAAACTAAGCTTGCTAATTAAATTTAAATATTATCAAAGGTTTGGATCAAAACTAAAGAAAATGGGAAGGATAAAGTAAAATTGAAAACTACAGAGCTGGCCAAAATGTGAAGCTAAGATTCACAGTAATTTTCTTTGTTTATTTGGTTATTACTGTTCTATCTCTATTCAAACTGCCCTCCCTCTCATTTTTAGTATGAAGATTCATTTCTAATGAATCTACAGTCAAATCCAACTGTCAAGGCTCAGTGCTTCTGAGACCTCTTTTTTTTTTTTTTTATGAATGTCTAGTTAATCCACATATCAGTGCTAAAACAGCTTTACAATGGAGTCATTTTATTGCTTGTTTGAGAGAAAAAAAGAGAGATGCTTCAGAACATATAGGCCTTGGTGTCCTTCCCCTGTAGACTACTACTAAAATATGTTCATATCCTGTTGACCTGATATTTAAAATTCTATTTCTTTCCTTTTTAATTAACTATCAAAGTTTATCAAGTATATAATATGTGTGAGTCCTTTGTCCATGACACAGATTAGCACATTTTGCAGGAAGTAAATTTCTTCTTCCATTAGCGGAGCTAGAACTGACAATGCTATTTTTGGAGAGAAGGCAGAAAAATTATGCTTGAGCAAACAGTTATTTTTCAAATATTAATGCTGATGTCCTGTATGACTGACACACACCATGAGTTTTTATAATCAAGAAAACATAGAAAGTAATCGATCGTATTGGTCAAAAAGATATGAATTTGTCACCCAAAAAACATTGCATACTTGAGGTTTAAGTAACATCTCTTAATGCACAAAACACACACAGAGACTCGTGACAAAAAATGATGAGTAATGGTTACCTTTACCTTGAGCTCATCAATAAATCATGACTTACAGACTTCATTAAACTCTTTTAGCACTTTAGGAAAGTACATGTACTTCCATCATGTGCATCATGGTGATAAAAGAAATTTTCATAGGTCAAACAAGCAAGCACGTAAACGAACAGATCTAAAGTATTTTTACAACCCAAGTGCAGTTCCATCCCTTCACTGCTTTATTTTGCTTCAGTGACTCTATGACCAGCTGACATACTATATAGTTTATTTTTGTTTGTTTGTTTATTGTCTCTCTTTTCAAAGTAGAATGTGATCTCCAAGAAGGCAGGCAATTCTGTCTTATTCACTACTATATTTCTAGTGCCAGTATCAGTTTGTAGCGCAGAATAGAGGTTTAATACAAACTTATTGAGTGTATGATTAAGCAACTGCTTCTTATACAATATACTTGGATGCTGTAGATAATGCCATGAGCTTCTATTAATTAATAATATATGGTATTTAATGCCATCAGAATTTAATTCTGTAAAACCATCAGCTGTTGTTTGTGATATAAAGATATGCACATATGTAAACAGTCCCTTTCACAAGCAACTGTAATAGTTTATCAAGATAAAACAGATTATGTGACGGGAAAGTACTTTGGCAAAGTGTAGGTTGTAAAGAACAATAGACAAAATGGAATAGTTCAGAAGGAATGCACAGATTTGTAAGACCCAGAAAAATAATTCTAATTCCTACCAACTTGTTTTTTCTTTTTTATTTTTTGAGATTTTATTTTTATTATATTTTTGTCTTCAAATGAATATTGCCTGTTTGTTTATAGGATTTCACATTACCAATGGGGGATATTCAACATAGAAGCAAATCCCACGAGTTTCCTCTATTGACTCGTTCTTGCAAGAAATGATGCTGTAAGAACATCATGTCTAGGTCAGTCAACACCCTTTCATGCTCATTCTTGTTTTGCGAACCGTAGCTTCGTGTCCCAATCCCCTGCTACTTTCTCACCAAGTAACAGTGGATTTGTATATACTTCCTATATTGTTTTTTGGAAGCAGTCTGCTTGTACACATTGCTGAAAAATCTCCATTTCCTTTTGGGGAATTTGCTTCTCAGTTAAAATTCTTTCTTTATACTTAGCTGCTGTGGATGAAGCAAAACAATTAAGAGCAGATCGCAGCATTATTAGGATGTAATTTAAAAAAAGGACACATAGGATTCCAGTTTGGGGGTCTGATGGTGAGTCATCGTAGTGTGTTGGGAACACTAAAAATGGGATAACCTAACAGAATTGGAGTTACACTAGGCACCAGATCTCAGTAAGCTGATACACAATTCCATCTTGTCAGCATTGTTCTTTGTTTTTGCTTCCATTTTTAATGTCTTCCAAGGCTTAGGAGTATGGGTTCTACTATGCATTTTCTTTGTTCTTAGAAATGTTTAAGATGTACATAATGTGGAAATGTTGTGAGTTTCAAGTTTTAGTTTAAAATACTACCCCTCTTCCCCCCAACCCCTTTACTAAGTCAACTCATTTAAAAAATTTCCAGCAACTACAGCAGGCCAGGACCTAATTAGGTGCTGAATTCTATCCAGATGGTAGGAGATAGAGAAAATAAAATATACTATATGTGCTCAAATGAACATGAAACAAAGTGCTGCTAGCTGGAATTACTGAGGTACTACTCTAAATTTAGGGACCCTGTAGGAAAAACCCTTTTGTTCTTTCTGGATGTGACTTACTTTCTATAACATTTTAATTATGTCTTTAAAACTTTATTTCTCATTTTATACATTGTCCTGAATGAAGGTTTTTCACTGTGCTCCTAACATGTCAGTTGGTTTCTGAAAATTCTCCTAAAATTTTATATGTTCTGTTAGCAATCTAAGTTTCAGCTTACCATTTTGAAAACAAACAAACATGTTAAATAAATCTGAAAAATTTCAGGAAACTTCAGATCAATAAGGTGAAAGACCAGTTGTTTAGTTGCTAAGTTGTGTCCAACTCTTTATGACTCCATGGCCTGCAGCCCACCAGTCTCCTCTGTCTGTGGAATTTTCCAGGCAAGAATACTGGAGTAGGTTGCCATTTCCTCCTCCAGAGGAGCTTATTGACCCAGGGATCGAACTGCATCTCTTGTGTCTCCTGCATTGGGAGGAGAGTTCTTTACCACTGAGCCACCAGGGAAGCCCCAAGAAAACAATAGGAGTAGATAAAAAAAGATAGAGGGAACTGCAGTAATGAGATCAACTGGATAATATCTGAAGTCTGCCATATTGCTACAGATAGCTCGCTTTGAACTCAACACTGAATTTTAGATGGGAATAAAATGAAATGATTCCTATAGAAATTACTAGCATGGCAACCGGCATATAGTAATGTATAAAAACCTTGATATTTATTGGGTTTTCAGTGTTTAGACATCACACCTTGAACATGACATGTTTACACATTGTAATGTGAATTTCAATTAATACATTATATAAAAGAATATTACAAAGTATTTAGGCATAACCATTTCCATATTGTTTACTTTTATCTAGAATACATTGTTATAAGAACCACCATTCCTATTTAAAATATTTTGGGTTTTTTCTGAGATATGGATATCATTCTGTATAAATTTATATTTGAACTACATATTAAGCCTTTCTGTTTTTGTTTATAAATATACGTTACTCTAGGTGTAAATTTACATATAAATTAAAGCAAAAGCAAAACTTCTCTGAAAGAAAAATCCCCAGCTGTAATTCAATGTTTATCTTCCTATATAGTATTTAAGCCTGGATAAATTAAAACAGACAATTCTTTCTTAATAGCTTCTTATAAAATCTCTCAAAAGGATTCATACCAATAGCTTAGCTAGTCTTAAATTCATTTGTATTTGACCAGATGAAACACACTTGGAGTATATGTCTGCTCTGTTCTTTTTAAATTATGAGATTCAAGTTTGTAGTATGGCATGTGTATTTGGGGATATAAATTATATTTGTGATACATATGTGGTGATTTTAGTTATCCTTTAAACACAGCACCTGGAAAGAATGAGTAATTTCAAGTAGGTATCTTTAATTTTTTATAGTTACTCTCTATTTATAAGAGAACACATTTTCATTAAAGGATCTAACTATATTTCAAACTAAAAGGCAAACAATCTCAGACCTCTCTTTTGCTCTTGAAAAATTATCTGTGTGACTGTTTTGATGTGGTAATCTAATAGAAGCTGGGAACAGAAAGGAAAACTAGTAGAGAGATGAAATAAGGATCCTTGAGAGATTCCAGCTTGATTTTATACTGGCATTCCTTCTGCATGGATAAATAATAACTAAAATTCCACTTTTGTTAAGTCATATCAATTTGCTTATGTTAGATATATTCCAGCCCCAGTTAACCATGCTTTAATCTCTACCTCTAAAATGCTTTAATTTCAGGTATAGTTGAAAGAAAAATATTTGGTTGCCAGAAATGAACTGAGTTTGGTTCCTGTCTTTTGAAATTTTGACTTGTGTGATTTGGACTAAATCATGAATTCCTTTTCATCTAAATTAACTTATCAATAAGTTTATAGATGATAAGATTGACACATAGATGAGAAACTGTATCATTGTTTGGCACTTACCCATCTTTCACTGTCTGGGAATAGAAGTTACTTTCTTTTTCTTTCTCTTAGTTACTCCCAAGAATATTTTCTACTCTTGGACCCCAACACTTGGGTAATAGTGCACTTACAAATGAATGTTTTCCTTTTCATGACTGATCATATTCTCATATTCCCAAGTTTGTAATGTAAACCCACCATGCAGCCAATCTAACTAAGGATTAAGAGTCTGCCTTCATGCCATTTGACTCTGCCCTTAACTATCCATTTTTCATGAGGTCACTACATTCTATAAAGTCTACATTTTGAACATCTTTTTAATCTCTCTCACCATCTAGACTATCCCCCAGAAAAGTTTAGAATCTCAATATATATTTTGTCTTTTTTCAACATATTTGGCCTTCATACATGATATCTGGCCGTTACATTTTGAACTGCTCCATCAGCAAAGTTATTTTGTAAAGTATAGTGTTGACTATCAAGTTAAAATGATCAGTTTCCCTCATCCTATTTTTAAAAATCAAAGCTACTTATCAAGATATGAAAAGTCCTCTTTTTGAGTTAAACATGACTTTTCAAAACCATATTATCTCATGCTTTTTATTCATTTTAAATAGTTAAAAGAATATCCCAATGTTGCGATAATCTCTCCCATTTCTGTACCTTTAGGGACATGATGCTCTATTTTATCTGAGACGCAACTCCTTGATGTCCTACAACCCTACCAACTGCTCCTTCTGACTTAGTTTCTTCTGTCCCATGAGATTCAGTTCAGGTAACAGTCATCCCAGGACTTGACTGTGTCCCAGTCCTTCCCTTCACCTGCGTACATCAGCATGAGATCCATTTGCATGGGTATATTATTGCAATCATGCACTTTGCTATACTTGTTTGTAAACCAGCTGATTTTCAAACCAATGTGCTTTTTGATAATAAATATGTTGAATTCATCTTCATACAGTATTATTAGAGACTGTAAGATTATCAAGCTGGTACTTCTCAATAGGTCTCAAATTTTTGTTTGGGATGTGCTGTGATATGTTGTTACTGATGTTAGCCATTTTATACACATGGCACCATTTATACTAAAACTCTGAATAGTGTTTGGTTGCATACAGGAAATTAAAGGTGCATGTTTGTTATAGAAGTAACATGGCAGTTGTTACCCTACTTTGTGGAATAATTAGAATTGGCTATTCTAATCAAATTTGCAAATAGGTTTTGTCCTATATCACTCCTGAGAATACGCTCAAAAATGGTTGGGACATCACTTATAGGATATGGTAGTTAAGCTAGGCATGAAGAAAACCTCCTGTTAGCATGATGTATCAAACATACGAGTTGACTGTAAGGTGGGATCACATTTTGTGAGTTAAAAGGAGATCTTAATACATAGGAAGAAATTGCAAAAGTAGAATTTGTCCTGTAAGAATAATCTGATCTTTCTGTTGAATAAAGACTAGCAGAAGATGAAAGAGAGAAAAAGACAGGGAGAGAGAGATCAGAAAAATAAATTAAGGTGAAAGGCCTTTACTTCTAGGCAACTTGTGTTGCACATTATTGGAGTTACTAAAACAGTAGTAAAGAGGTGGTTAAAAGTTGGTACATGGAGATAGAGCCACCAGTTGGGTGTTGGAAATGTAGAGTTAAGAGCCACATAGCCATCTGTAGGAGAGAAATAGAGAAATTATGAGGAGGAAAATAATCACAGCAGTTTAATATCTAGAGGGAGAAAACAAGAATAAAATGGTGACATTATAATAGAAAAAGTGAAGGAAGAAATGCCACTGGAGATGAGGTAGAGCAATCAAGGACTAGAAGAGTCCCAAGACAGTAACACAACGTGAAGGTCACAAGAGTAAGAGTTAATCAGTCTTCAGATCTTGTTAAAGGGTGTACCTATTCAAAAAAGTTTCCAATTTGTTTTCTACAGCAAAATATACCTAAATGTGTTATTTTGGTCTTGGTAAATTATTTACAATTTCAAAAGCTTTTAGACAATTATAAGCAAATGTAAGATTACCAGGATGGTTTTCAAGCATTATAAAGTTGTAAATACTAGGAATAAAATCAAACTGGTTTATATTGTAAATCCTAAAACCTGAATCAACTTATTAAATCATATCACACTTAACTCAAAGGGTGAATATGCCCTTAGGTCAATAAGGTTTCTGTATGTTCACAAAATCTCCTTTCAATCATTCTGGCAAAAAATCCTCACTTTTAACATTCATATATGAAACCTACTGTAACAGCTACCATAAACATTGTAGCTCAAAATACGGCATTTATTGTATCTTGCAACTTTGTAGCTCATACATTTTGGCAAAGATTTCTTGGGAAAACCTTTTTTCAACCGGTTTTAACAGAGGTTATTTGGTAGTAGACTGATCACCTAATCTAGATAAACCATGATGACTTCTGCTGTCTTTACGAGGATGGGTAGAAAGCTTGGTTCAGGTGGAGTACTCTCAGAAGGGGGGCTTACATGTGGACAATCTCTGTATTTTTAATTTCCTTAGAGAATGGTGGCCTCTGAATAGTTAGATTTCTCATATTTTCACTCACAGCTCCTGGAGGGAATTAAATAAGCTGTTAGTCATCTTAAAACCTAGACCTGAAGTGGGCCAAGCGTCACCTCTGCCATTTTCTGTTGGCCATGCAAGTCATTAAGAGTAGACTTGAATAGAACAAAAATTAAATTCTGTGTGTCACCAGGGGAGTAGCAAAGTGTTTGAAACTTCTTTACTCTACTTGGAAAAAGTCCTCATTGATTCTGTTGCTGCTGTGTTATAGACTCACATACAAAGAAACAAGAGATTTACCAACAGATCTAAAAGAAGGTGAAAGGAAAAAGTACCAGGAAGAAAAAAATAAGTTAACAAGCATCCTCCATAAATAGACAGCCTCAGATACTTATCTAACAATCAATCTTTTCCCTAAAGAATCTAGTAAATACATTGTTAAATGATTTGTTTATGGTCTTTCTGAAGATATTAAATAGTAACTTCTTTTGCTTTTCTACTTCCACATATAATTATAATAATTTAAAATTGAACAAAAAGATGAAATAAGGTTTTCCCCCTCTATTTTAACTGCAAAGGCCAATGTGATTAATTTTAGGTGTGCATTGGTCTGTTTTTTCAAAAAGAAAATTTTCACTGACTTTTTGCAATAATGCTTTTAAATTAAAGGTAACAGTGACATATTTGATTAGAAGTTCATGGATTTACTTGAGTGACCAACCAATGAAAACTATTTCATAAGGACTAAGAATTAATGAGAAAGAAATGGAAATACAATAGTTATGAAGAAAGTGGCACTGTAGATTTGACATTTATAATGGATTAGCTGTTAATTTTTCCTCTTCTATAAGTTGCTCTAATAAGATTTGTCAGACTACTGTACAATTTATCTTTCTGCACATTTCTCTTACAAATGATGGATCACTGCATATTATAAGCCAAATTTTCAAATAAAATGAAGAAGAGATTGCTCCCAGCAATAGACGCATATGAAATAATGGCATTTATATGATCATAACTATGACACCTGTGCCCTGCTTTTCCTTTTTTTCAGAAATATTTATATAATCATGGATAGACTACCAGTTAAATTATATTAGATTTTTCTTCTCGTAGTTCATGTGTAAAGCAGACACTGTTTCTGTTTCTTTCTCTGATTTTCTGACCTTTCTTCTCTCTCTCTCTCTTTTTTTTGCATCTTTATCACTCAGTAACATTCCTCTCTCTATGTAGCTCTCTCCTCCTTCCCTTCATTCTTTCTTACTGTCTCACCTATATCTTTGTGTCCTTTTCCTTCTTTATTCCTGTATTATCCTCTCTGTCTCTATTTTTGTGTGTTTCTCCCACTTACATTGATAAAAGAGATCCTAACACAACTTATAAATAAAAGATACTCAATAGATGCAGTAGATTTTTATTGTCAATGTCTATGAAGGGTGCAGTTCAAGAAAGACAAACTTCAATGAGTCTGCAGATTATGAATGAAAGTCAAGTGGACCAGAGATACTGTGAGCTTTCAGTTCCAATACTTTGTGACCAAAATATCTTTGGGAATAGGTATTAATCCTCTACTCGCTCTTTCTTTCTCTACCTCTCAAAAGAAACATGCAACCTGACTGTGTATTAGGAAACATCACAATTTTTATACTTATGAAATAATCCTTCTCTACTCTTTTGTAACAAACATATGAGCAAAAAGGTCAATTTTTTAAACTAATGTAAACACAGGAACTTTAAATATCTATAAAAAATTATTTGGACTTTAAGTATTAACTCAAATTTGATTTTTAGATCTGGACTTGGAACCCCCAAAGAACTATTTGTACTTTGCTGTGGAAATTCACTAGGAAAACTCCTAAATTTTAAACACAAACATAGAAAATTTAATGTTATCAGTTATATATCTAAGATGTTAGCATAGTATGTTTTAAATAATACATATGTACATAAAATATTTTATACTTTCTTATAACATATAAAATGTTTAAGGACATATACATGAATAACATAAGATGCATTTGCATGAGTTCACATAAATTATAATGAAAGAAAAATTTTATGCCAGCTTACAAATTTAGTCTTACTATAAGTTGAAAATAAAAGACAGAGGAAACAGATCAAGCTGTCAACATTTATTGCATCATGGCAATCCACTCCAGCACTCTTGCCTGGAAAAATCCCATGGATGGAGTAGCCTGATAGGCTACAGTCCATGGGGTTGCAAAGAATCAGACACCATTGAGCGACTTCACTTTCACTTTCAGAGAGAACAAGGGGATTCCAGAAAAATATCTATTTCTACTTTGTTGATTACGATAAAGCCTTTGACTGTGTGGATCACAACAAACTGTGGAAAATTCTTGACGAGATGGGAATACCAGAACATCTTACCTGTCTCCTGAGAAACCTCTGTGTGTGTGTCAAGAAGCAACAGTTAGAAACTTACATGGAACATTGGACTGGTTCAAAACTGGGAAAGGGGGACAACATACAGCCTGTCATACTCCTTTCCCAATTTTGAACCAGTCCATTGTTCCATGTAAGCTTCTAACTGTTGCTTCTTGACACACCTACAGGTTTCTCAGGAGACAGGTAAGATGTTCTGGTATTCCCATCACTTCAAGAATTTTCCACAGTTTCTTGTGATCATCACAGTCAAATTATAGTGCTGAATTGTAGTGCATAGTCAATAAAGCAGAAATAGCTGGAATTTGCTTGCTTTCTCTATGATGCAACAAATGTTGGCAGCTTGATCTCTGGTTCCTCTGTCTTTTCTTTTCAGATTATCATAGAACTAAATTTATAAGCTGACATAAAATTTATCTTTCATTATAATTTATATGAACCCATCAAATGCATCTTATATTATTCATGTAAATGCTGGACTGGATGAGTTACAAGCTGGAATCAAGATTAATGGGAGAATTATCCACAACTTCAGCTATGCAAATGATACCACTCTAATGTCAGAAAGCAAAGAGGAACTAAAGAGTTTCTTGATGAAGATAAAGAGGAGAGTGAAAAGCTAGCTTAAAACTTAACATTCAAAACACTAAGATCACAACATCCAGTTGCTTCATTTCATGGCAAATAAAAGGGGGAAAAAAGTGGAAGCACTAACAGATTTTCCCTTCTTGGGCTCCCAAAACCACGGCAGATGGTGACTGCATCCATGAAATAAGAAGAAACTTTCTTCTTGAAAGGAAAGCTATGACAAACACATACATATTAAAAAGCAAAGATATCACCTTGCTGACAAAAATGCACAGTCACAGCTGTGGTCTTTCTGGTACTCACGTACAGATGGATGTGAGAGTTGGACCATTAAGAAGGCTGAGTGCCAAAGAATTGATGCTTTCAAACTGTAGTGCTAAAGAAGACTCACAGCAAGAATATCAAACCAGTCTATCCTAAAGGAAATCAACACTGGATATTCATTGGAAGGAATGATTTTAAAGCTGAACGTCCAATACTTGGGCCACCTTATGTGAACTGACTCATTGGAAAAGACTCTGAAGCTGGGAAAGATTGAAGGCAAAAGGAGAAGCAGCAGCAGAGGATGAGATGGTTGAATAGCAGAAGCAACTCAATAGATGTGAAATTGGGCAAAGTTTGGGAGATTGTGAGGGACAGGGAGGCTTGGCATGCTGTAATCCATGGAGTCACATAGTTGGACATGACTTAGTGACTACAACAATAAGATGAAATTATGGTTCTGCTTTACAAAATTAAAATCAATTACTTTATAAAATGTATATATCATTGATAAATATGGTTACACATTAAATGACTCAGAAGAATTATTTCTTTAAAAAAAAAAACACTCACCAGATATACAACATTTAAAGAATTAAAGAAATGACAGTAAAAATCATGTAAGGAATAAAAAAAAGTTCCCAGATGGCACTATTGGTAAAGAACTTACCTGCCAATGCAGGAGACATGAGAGACCTGGGTTTGATCCCTGGGTCAGAAAGATCCCCTCAAGAAGGGAATGGCAACCCACTTCAGTATTTTTGCCTAGAAAATGCTATGGAAAGAGGAGCCTGGTGGGCTACAATCCATGGGTCCCACAGAGTCAGACATGACTAAGGCAACTTGGCACACATGCACCATGAGATAAAATAAAATGGACAATGCATAGATGATGATGTCAAGAAGGACAAATGAGTATAGGACTAAGTATGGCTTTTCCAATGTATCTATTGCTATTTGTGTATTTTGACAAAGGAAAAAATGTTCTTCATAAAAGTTCATGTGGAAAACAAGCCTAACTTTTAAAAGAAAATTATCTATTCATGGTGGTAAAGCCACAAATTGCACTGACGGATTTTCAAAAGTCACTATTAATTTTTAAAGGAGATGAAGTTCACGGTGCCACTTGTTGTTCAGTCACTAAGTCATGTCTGACTTTTTTGAACCATGGACTTCAGCATGCCAGGCTCCTCTGTCTTCCCCTATCTCTTGGAGTTTGCTCAAATTCGTGTCCTTTTACTAGGTGATGCAATCTAAATATCTCATACTCTGTTGCCCACTTCTCTTTTTGCCTTCAGTCTTTCTCAGCATCAGGGTCTTTTCCAATGAATTCGCTGTTTGCATCAGGTGGCAAAAGTATTGGAGCTTCAACTTCAAAATCAGTCCTTCCAATGAGTATTCAGGGTTGATTTCCTTTAGAATTGACTGGCTTGATTTACGTGCAATCCAAGGGGCTCTCAAGAGTCTTCTCCAGCAGCACAATTCCAAAGCATCAATTCATCAGCACTCAGCCTTCCTTATAGTCCAGCTCTAACATCCATACATGATTACTGGAAAAGACATAGCATTGACTATAAGGACTTCGTCGACAAAGTGATGTCTCTGATTTTGAATACACTGTCTAGGTTTCTCACAGTTTTCCTTCCAAGGAGCAGACATCTTTTAATTTCATGGCTGCAATCACCATCCACAGGGATTTTGGAGCCCAAGAAAAGAAAATCTGTTACTGCTTTGACTTTTTCCTCTTTTATTTTCTATGACGTGATGGGACTACATGCCACGATCTTAGTTTTTTGAATGTTGAGTTTTAAGCCAGCTTTTTCACTCTCCTCTTTCACCCTTATCAAGAGGCCTTTTAGTTCTTCTTCACTTTCTTACATTAGAATGGTATCATTTGCAAATATGAGATTGTTAGTATTTCTCCCAGCCATCTTGCTTCCAGCTTGTAATTCATTCAGCCTAGTGTTTTGCATGATGTACTCTGCATATAAGCTAAATAAGCAGGGTGACAATATATATCCTTGACGTACTCCTTTCCCAATCCATTGTTGAACCAATCCATTGTTCCATGTTCATTTCTAACTGTTGCTTTTGATCTGCGTACAGGTTTCTCAGTAGGCAGGTAAGGTAATCTGGTATGCCCATCTCTTTAAGAATTTTCCACGGTTTGTTGTGATCCACACAATCAAAGGCTTTAGTGTAATCAATGAAGCAGAAGTTTTTTTCTGGAATTCTCTTGTCTCTGTGATACAATGGATGTTGGTCAGTTAATCTCTGTTTTGCCTGTCTTTTCTCAATCCAGCTTTTACATCTTGAAGTTCTTGGTTCACCTATTGTTGAAGCCTAGCTTGAAGGATTTTGAGCATTACCTTGCTAGCATGTGAAATGGACACAGTTGTGTGGTAGTTTGAGCATTCTTTGGCATTGCCTTGGTTTGGGATTGGAGTGAAAGTGGACCTTTTACAGTCTGTGGCCACTGCTGAGTTTTCCAAATTTGCTGACATATTGAGTTCGACACTTTAACGGCATCATCTTTTAGGATTTGAAATAACTCAACTGGAATTCCCTCACTTCCACTACTTTTGTTTGTTGTATGCTTCCTAAAGCCCATTCTATTATGTTGATCCCTAATATAGTCATCGATAAAGTCACCATTTAGAAGACAAAATACAAAGCACATTGACTTCTTATGTTCACAATTTGTTTTCTTTGTCTAATGCTAGGTGCAGAGATAATAAATTTAGGAATTTTTTTATATTTTGAAAGAAAAAAAGGTATCTTTTTCTTAGGATAATACACAAAATGTCCATCTCAAGAGACTTTGAAAACACATTTAGGAGGTTATGTTTCTCCTGAAACACAGGTTGAACACTCATGGCTAAGAGCAGTGGACACCTAACGAATTTATAAAAATCAGCTGGGAACACTTTTTAAATACAAATTCATCATCTGTCATCCAAGAAATACAAAATCAGGATCCAGGAGGCTAGTGGTGAAGAAGCAGACTGATAATTTCTGTTTTTAGAAAGTGCCCAGGTAAACATCATGGTGAGTGAGAATCTGGAATTAGTAGAGAAAAAAAGTATGACTTTCTCTAGGTCACCCTCCATCTATAAAATAAATTAGATCTAGACCAAGAGATTCAGCTTCCCTGGTAGCTTGGACAGTAAAGCATCTGCCTACAATGTGGGAGACCTGGCCTGGGTTGGGAAGATCCCCTGGAGAAGGAAATGGCAACCCACTTCAGTATTCATGGAAAATCCCATGAATCGAGGAGCCTGGTGGGCTACAGTCCATGGGGTCACAAAGAGTCGGACATGACTGAGCGAATTCTCTTCACTTCTTCACTTCAGACCAAGAGATTAACCACTACAAAACAAAACAAAACATTAACAACTAGAAAATAAAAGATAACAACTAGAAAATAAAAGGAAAGGAAACATGAATAAAGAAAACTGTAGGTCACTTTCGTTATTTATTTCTCAATATGTATTACATAATATGTTATTTTTAATATAAATTATATCATTGATTTCTCACCTAACATATACAACAAGTACTGTAATTGCCATCACTCCAACCTTTACATATGAAAAGATGTAAGTTTATAGGGGTGAATGCACTTAAGATCTTGGGGCAAGTAAAACACCGAGTGTGATTCAACCTTAGGGCCCCTGACTGTTAAACCTCACACTTAACCACTGAGACAGATAATGATATCCATAATAGATTTCAGTAAGAAATGGAATGAAATGGAGATGGAAGTGAATTACATTTTTGTGGTGGATTACACTGGTTTGCAAGAAAATAAAACCAGTTAATTCTAAAGGAAATCAACCCTGAATATTCATTGGAAGGGCTGATGCTAAAGCTGAAGCTCCAGTACTTTGGCCACTTGATGCAAAGAGCCAACCCATTGGAAAAGACCCTGATGCTGGGAAAGATTGAAGGTGAAAGAAGAGGCTGGGAGAGGATGAGATGGTTGGATAGCATCATCGACTCAAAAGACATGAATTTCAGCAAACTCTGGGAGACAGTGAAGGACAGGGAAGCCTAGCAGGCTGCAGTCCATGAGGTCAAAAAGATTTGGACATGACTAGTGACTGAACACCAACAAAAATACTTCTTTGGAATGAAGAACCTTACTGGAGCAAGGGTACACTTGCTAAGATGTACCTGCATCTAGGTGGTGGCAAGATTACTGATAAAGCCAGTTACCTATAAAGGTAAGTTGGAAGGTATCTGGGGATGGTGGTGGGGCAGATAGGCATCTGTGTGTTTTTAGAGCTACATATGCATTTATTAGCTTGACTTCCGGAATCGTTGCAAGCAAAGCCTATGATATGCCCAGTTCTTTGCAAAAACTCAAGTAGCGTGTACGACTTCTCTTAGTAGAAAATGAGATCTGTGATTATATTTCAACAGTCAACTATGCTGTCAGGTTTTCTTTTACTATCTCAATTCTCTATTGGATAAAGAAATTTACATCTACATTCATAGTGCTCAGAAGGTCAACAGGAAATGAAGTGACAAAGATGTTTTTATGTGAGGTTTTACAAAGGTCACTTGAAAGAGAAATTTGTCAATTAATTTTCTTCAGGTACTCCATTTCTATTTCTTCCTGAAAAAATAATAAAATACTGCATTTACATCCCCAATCATAGTAGGTAATATTGTCACATAGCAGCTTTTTGGAACCAGCGAACTACTCTGATTGTCAGGGTAATGGAGAAGGTCTATACATGAATTATTCAAAGGCTTGTATAATCAGTACAGCATTCAAATTAAACCCCAGAATGTGAAAATTTGGCAATTATTCATAAAAAATTATTAACATTTTAATTTTTCAGAGCTCAATGTGACATTTTGCATAGCTTTGCTTAAATATAGCATGGAACACTCTAATTAGAGCCATAGTTCCAGTTCCATACTTAAACATTGTATGTTTGGATGAGTCCTTTTAAGTCTATAAGTAATGTTATGGGAATAAAGAATAGTAATAGTATTATTGGTGGTTCTGCAAATTGAACATGCATCTCATTAGTTGAACTTATCATTTATAATCAAAGAGATATCTTGATACCTGATCTCTTGATTTTATCAGTTGTGAAGTTGTCCACTACTGATTCAAAATTTTTTTTTTCTCTTGAAGAACAGAGTTCCAAACAGGATATTATCCCACCTACTATACACACCATAGATATGTATCATTAAACACAGTATATACAGACATTCAATTATGAAAATTTTTTTCAGTTTAAAGCATCAGAATAAACTATTTCTCAATGATTTAGCAGAGAAATAATGAGGAGCTGAATTAGGTCAATAATGGTGAAAATGGTGAAGTGAAATTGTATTTGGGTGCTAGAAAAGATTGATTGATACTGATTTTTCTGGGAGAAGGATATATTAAACATAGTAGCAGATTGAACTTAGGGAATTCAAGAAGTGAGTTGTAAAAGTGAGATACTTGTGTGAGATCAATGAACTTGATTTTGGACAAATTAAGTTCAAGATTATCTGTGGGAACTACCTTTAGACATGGTTCCCTGCAGGCTGTTCTCATTGCTTTTGGGGTGCTATTTCATTAGTAGGCACAGGTAGTAATTTTAGCAGAGTACTTGTGTGGCAGTAGATGGAATGATGCCTGTAGAAAATAGCACAGTAAGAAAACAATAACTATAGAAATCCTCACAGAGACCCAGTAAATAAAGGTGAACACTGAAGAGCCTGTGGTACAGAAGAGAGATGATTTTTGAAGCAGAGAGAGAACCAGGAGCACGTGTTATTATAAGGGAAGAATGATTGTGTTAGCTTTCTATTTTTGTTCTTAACAAATTACCACAAACTTGGTGGTGTCAGGAAACACAAATCTATTACCTTACAATTCTGTAGGTTAGAATTCCAAAATAGGTCTCAAGGGCTAAAATCAAAGTGTCAGCAGAGCTGTGTTCCTTCCCAAAAGCTCTGGGCAAGATCTGTGCCTTTGCCTCTTCCAGCTTCTAGAGGCCGCCTGCATTCCTAGGCTTGTGACTCCCCTCCTTCACTCTGCAATCCAGCAATGATAAATCTCTCTAAGCATTCTCCTGTAGCCCCCTCTTTCTCTGCCCACAATTAGGAAAGAGTCTTGACTTTTTAGGAACAATGTGATTAGATTGGGTCCACTCAGATAATCCAGAATGATCATAACATTTTTAACTTGATTGCTTCTGCAAAGAACACTTTTGCCACATAAGCATTTTCACAGGCTCTGGGTATTATGATGTCTTTGGGAGAATATCATGCTGCCTACTACAAGCTTCAAAAAATGGATTCAAATGCACAAGTTTAAGAGAAGGGGTATTGTGGGAAATACAAATGTTGCAGAGAAATCAAATATTTGAATGCTTCTGCTATTTCCCCACGTTTCACAGATGCCATGTTAATCCATTCTCATCTCTTCCAAGTATGAAGGTAATTTAGTGAAGCACACAGTCCAAAATATGTGAATCAAGACAAGGGGTCATGAGCATAGGAAGAAATTAAAAACTAGAAGATTCTCCAAAAATAGACCCTGCCAAGGTTTTTAAGGATAACAATCATAACAAACAAAACAAATGATGTTTACAATGTGCAAAAATTAGACAATATTTTAAATGCTTTCTGAAGTTCTAGAATCTGACCAACTAGGGCCATGCTGCTCTTATGTGTCTGTGGACTTAGCCCAGTTGCTGTGTCAGTAATAAAGCTCTAGGTAGGGAAAGAGACTCAGCCTCCATTGATAAAATGGACCTAATATTCTGGAGGATTGGTGCCACAAAACCCCAAAAGAATCACTGTGGACAGGGACTGCAGCCATGAAATTAAAAGACACTTGCTCCTTAGCAGAAAAGCAATGGCAAACCTAGAAAGTGTATTAAAAAGCAGAGATGTTACTTTGCCTACAGAATTCCATATGGTCAAAGCTATGTTTTTTTCCCAGTAGTCATGTACAGAGGTGAGAGCTGGAGCATAAAAAAGGTTGAGTGGCAAAGAACTGATGCCTTCAAACTGTGGTGTTGGAGAAGACTCTCTAGAGTCCTTGGACAGCAAGGAGATCGAACCAGTCAATTCTAAAGGAAATCTACCCTGAATATTCATTGGAAGGACTGATGCTGATGCTGAAGCTTCAATATAGGCCGTCTGATGAGAACTGCCAGTCCACTGGAAAAGACCCTATGCTGGGAAAGATTGAAGGTAGGAGGAGAAGGGGATGACAGAGGATGAGATGGTTGGATGGAATCACCAACTGGATGGACATGAGTTTGAGCAAGCTCCAGTAGATGGTGAAGGACAGGGAAGCCTGGCATGCTGTAGTCCATGGGGTCACAAAGAGTCAGACACGACTGAGTGACTGAACAACAACAAGCTCATAATGCAAACTCTAAGACTGAACACCATTTGATGGAAAGAGAATAATTATTCTTTCAAGAGCTGACATGATAAACAGGTAAAATTAAATGCTGAGTAACCACACCCTCAAAGTAATTTTATTCAATCATGCTTTGAAAATTGTACATTATAGTAATCATTCATTGTTACAGTTTATTTTTCTTTCTTTTAATAAATACATGAGGAGAAAAAACACACATGATTTTTTAAGCTTAATGTAAGTACATTTCTTTCTTAAATCCAACTCTGACTAAAGAGACCATGCTGCTGCTGCTGCTAAGTCGCTTCAGTCGTGTCCAATTCTGTGTGACCCCATAGATGGCAGCCCACCAGGCTCCCCCATCCCTGGGATTCTCCAGGCAAGAACACTGGAGTGGGTTGCCATTTCCTTCTTCAATGCAGGAAAGTGAAAAGTGAAAGTGAAGTCTCTCAGTCGTATCTGACTCTTAGGGACCCCATGGACTGCAGCCCACCAGGCTCCTCCATCCATGGTATTTTCCAGGCGAGAGTACTGGAGTGGGATGCCATTGCCTTCTCCAAGAGACCATGAAAATACACTAAAAAGTAGAAAAATACCACAATTTGGGAAATAAATTTCAACCTTGATAATTTCCTGATTTTTCCTAGAGTCAGATATACGAAAAAGTGGTTGACTTTGGAAACAAACAAGCCCGTAAATGAATCTCAGATCAGACATTATTGGGCTGTTTGATCTTAGTCAAGATATATTACCGGTTCATGAGTGGTTCAGAGGTAGAATTCTCGCCTGCCACAGGGAGGCCTGGGTTCATTTTCCAGCCCATGCACCCACAGTGTCCCCTTGGGGCTTCCCTCATAGTTCAGTTGGTGAAAGATCTGCCTGCAATGCAGGAGACCCAGGTTCAATTTTTGGGTTGGGAAGATCTCCTGGAGAAGGAAATGGCTACCCATTCCAGTATTCTTGAATCCCATGGACAGAGGATAGAGGAGCCTACAGGCCACAATCCATGGGGTCACAGGAGTTGGACACGACTTAGTGACTAAACAAGAAATTTTATTACATTTTTGTCTCTACTGTTGCTATTATTGTTTTGTCACTAAGTTGTCCCCTTCTCCTCCTGCCTTCAATCTTTCCCAGCATCAGGGCCTTTTCCTTTGAGTTAGCTTTTTTCATTAGGTGGACAAAGCACCAAAGCTTCGGCTTCAGCATTGGTCCTTCAGTGACTCTTTCAGGGTTTATTCCCTTTAGGATTGGCTGGTTTGATCTCCTTGCAATCCAAAGGATTCTCAAGAGTCTTCTCCAGCACCACAATTCCAATAGTCTCTATTGCTTATATATAAATGGATATAATAATGCTGCTTTTGAAATAGTGATATGAAATTAGAGAAAATGCGTGAAAGTACACATGACAGTAAGCAGTATTAGCAAGTGTTTAATATCTCCCTGAGTCTCTTTGAGTTGTTTAGTGGCTAAGTCGTGTTCCACTCTTGTGACTCCATGAACTGTAGCCCGCCAGGCTCCTATGTCCATGGGACTTCCGAGGCAAGAATATTGGAGTGGGTTGCCATTTCCTTCTCCAAGGGATCTTCCTAATCCAGGGATCAAACCTGAGTCTCCTACTTGGCAGGTGGATTGTTTACCACTGTGCCAACAGGGAAGCTCTACCCTTTGGCTCACACTTAATTATCACTTACTCACCTAAACATTGAAACACAATGAAAAGACAAGTTATGAAATGGAAAGAAAAGAAAAAAAAAAAAACTACTGTATTGGCCAAAAAGTTCATTCATAAACAGTTCTCCATAACATCTTGTAGAAAAACTCAAATGAACTTTTTGGCCAACCCAATACTTGCAAACCACATCTCTGATAAAGAGTTAATACCTTAAATATACAAGGGACTCATATAATTCAATAGCAAAAACAAACAAAACCAAAACAAACAGAAAGCCAAATGATCCAATTTTAAAATGGACAAAAGTCATGAATAGATATATTTCTATCAAAGACATGAAAATGAGCAACAAGTAAATGAAAAGTGCTTAATAGCATTCATCATCAGGGGCTCCTAGGCATTCACTGTCGAATCAAACTGGTAATAAGATATAATCTCACACCTGTAGAATGGCTATTATAGAAAAGATGCAATAAGAGAAAAAGTGGGATTCTCAACTGGTACAGCTCTTATGGAAAATAGTATGGATATTACTCAAAAAGTTAAAAATAGAACTACGATATGATTCATCAATTCTACTACTGGATATATAACTGAAGGAAATGCACAACTGTCTCAAAAAGATAGGTGCACTTCTATGTTAATTGATGCATTATTTACAACAGGCAAGATAGGGACACAAAAGTGTCTATCATTGTATGAAAGGATAAAGCAAGTGTGGTATAAATATACAATGGAATAATAGTCTTTTTTTAAAGGAAGGGAGTTTTGTCATTTGTGACAACATGGGTAGATCGTGAGGGCATTGTGCTACATGAGATAAGTTAGAGAAAGACAAATACTGCACTTTCTCACTTATATGTGAAATGTAAAAAGCTGAATTAGTAGAAACAGAGACTAGAGTGGTGACTGCCAGGGATGAGGCAATGAGGATGGCGAAAATCGGTGAAGGTGGTCAAAGAAGCTCAGGGAGCAAGTTTGATGAAATAACTCAAGATTTCATATTAAGCACAAGTTACCTTGTGCTGGAAAATGATGCAAACTTCCAGCAATAAGATGAATAAGTTGTGGGGATCTAATGTATAGCATGGTGGATTTGTTAAAAAAACAAAACAAAACTGCACTATACATTTACAAGTTGCTAAAAGAGGATATATGAAAAGCTCTCACCACAAACACATACACACACACACACACACACACACACAAAGAAATTGAATTTATTCTAAATGATGTGGAAAACTTGAATCGACATGGGGTGAAATAAAACCTGTTTAATTTATGAATCTCATATATTAATTTACATTTTTCCTGAGGTGTCATATGCAAGCATACAGCATATGTTTTAGTTGTAATTATATGCTGCTGCCAAGTCACTTCAGCCATGTCCAACTCTCAGAGACCCCATGGACTGCAGCCTACCAGGCTCCTCCATCCATTGGATTTTCAGGCAACAGTATTGGAGTGGGGTCCTATTGCCTTCTCTAGTTGTACTTGTATACACCCAGGCAAATGTTAAAAACAAACTTTTACCTCAAATTAAGACAATGAATAGGTTAACTTATTGAAAGGTTTTACATCTTAAGTGTTGATGATATCCTTAATTTTCACATAACATAAAAAGATAATTATATTTCACTTACTTCTGAAGATCGATCTTGGTGGTAGAAAAGATCTGCATGCTGAAATATGAGATTAAAATAATTAAAGCAGCCCATAAAATTTAAGGATTTTTAAAAGGTCTATTTTTAAAAGTATATGATTTAATCTATAATTTTCTTTTAGAAGTCATTACCATCAATCAAATTTGAATTGTCTGTCAACATCTAACAGTGGACAAGCTATGTTTCATAAAAGTCAGAAATGGAGATAACACAAAATTACATTTGAAATCTAACTAAAGTATGCAGTATCCATAAATGACTACAAATTTTTAAGTTTGTTGATGTATAAATAAATATGTCCTCTACTGCACAGTTCCCTCCTACCCAAAAGGTTCCTTTTACAATCTGGAAACAGTTTAACACTTATGAGATGTAATGTCAAAGAAATATTGAATGTATTATAATTGAAAAGACAGATTTAAATATAACCTTTGAGCAGTGTCATGTGGAAATGGCTGGGCTTGAAAGGAAAAGCAGTCATCAGCAGATCCACATCTGTGAGACCTAGAGAGAGGTAGTTTGTCTAAATTTCCTCGTTAGTAAAATTGACACCATAAAAACACCTGACATTTCTGTGAACTAATTTTGTGAAAGTATTTTTTAGATATTGTCATTGTATAAACCCAAGATACTATATTAAATTAAAAAAACACTTGCTCCTTGGAAAAAAGCTATGACTAATCTAGACACCATATTAAACATCAACAGAAAATTGGATTAAAGATTTACTGAGCATGGCCCTGCCCATCAGAAAAGACCCAGTTTCCCCCTTATTCAGTGTACCCCATCAGGAAACTTCCATAAGCCTCTCATCCTTCTCCATCAGAGGGCAGATAGACTGAAAACCACCATCATAGAAAACTAACCAATATGATCACATGGACCACAGCCTTGTCTAACTCAATGAAACTATGAACTTGGCTGTGTAGGGCCACCCAAGATGGACGGGTCATGGTGGAGAATTCTGACGAAACATGATCCACTGGAGAAGGGAATGGCAAACCACTTCAATATTCTTGCCTTAAGAACCCCTTGAACAGTATGAAAAGGCAAAAAGATAGGACACTGAAAGATGAACTTCCCAGCTCAATAGGTGCCAGATATGCTATTGGAGATCAGTAGAGAAATAACTCCAGAAAGAATGAAGAGATAGATCTAAAGCAACAGCAACACCAGGTTGTGGATGTGACTGGTGATGGAAGTAAAGTCCAATGCTGTAAAGAACAATATTGCATAGGAACTTGGAATAACATGGTCCACTGAAGAAGGGAATGGCAAACCATTTCAGTATTCTTGCCTTGAGAACCCCATGAACAGTATGAAAAGGCAAAATGATAGGGTACTGAAAGAGGAACTCCTCAAGTCAGTAGGTGTCCAACACGCTACTGGAGATCAGTGGAGAAGTAACTCCAGAAAGAATGGAGGGAAGGAACAAAAACAATACCCAGGTGCGGATGTGACTGGTGATAGAAGCAAGGTCCGATGCTGTAAAGAGCAATATTGCATAGAAACCTGGAATGTCCGGTCCACGAATCAAGGCAAATTGGAAGTGGTCAGACAAGAGATGGCAAGAGTGAATGTCAACACTCTAGGAATCAGGGAACTAAAATGGACTGCAATGGGTGAATTTAAATCAGATGACCATTATATCTATTACTGCGGGCAGGATCCCTTAGAAGAAATGGAGTAGCCATCAGGGTCAACAAAAGAGTCCGAAATGCAGTACTTGGAAGCAATCTCCAAAACAACAGAAAGATCTCTGTTTGTTTCCAAGCCAAACCATTCAATATCACAGTAATCCAATATTCTTTGCAGCCAAAGATGGAGAACCTCTATACAGTGAGCAAAATCAAGACCAGGAGCTGACTGTGGCTCAGATCATGAACTCCGTTATTACCAAGTTCAGACTTAAATTGAAGAAAGTAGGGAAAACCACAAGACCATTCAGGTATGACCTAAATCAAATCCCTTATGATTATACAGTGGAAGTAAGAAATAGATTTAAGGGCCAAAATCTAATAGATAAAGTGCCTGATGAACTATGGACAGAGGTTCATGACATTGTACAGGAGACAGGGATCAAGACCATCCCCATGGAAAAGAAATGCAAAAAAGCAAAACAGTTGTCTGAGGAGGGCTTACAAATAGCTGTGAAAAGAAGAGAGGTGAAAAACAAAGGAGAAAAGGAAAGATATAAGCATGTGAATGCAGAGTTCCAAAAAATAGCAAGAAGAGATAAGAAAGCCTTCTTCAGCAATCAATGCAAAGAAATAGAGGAAAACAACAGAATGGGAAAGATTAGAGATCTCTTCAAGAAAATTGGAGATACCAAGGGAACATTTCATGCAAAGATGGGCTCGATAAAGGACAGAAATGGTGTGGACCTAACAGAAGCAGAAGATATTAAGAAGAGGTGGCAAGAATACACAGAGGAACTGTACAAAAAAAATCTTCACGACCCAGATAATCACGATGGTGTGATCACTCATCTAGAGCCAGACATCCTGGAATGTGAAGTCAAGTGGGCCTTAGAAAGCATCACTACAAACAAAGCTAGTGGAGGTGATGGCATTCCAGTTGAGCTATTTCAAATCCTAAAAGATGATGCTGTGAAAGTGTTGCACTCAATATGCTAGCATATTTGGGAAACTCAGCAGTGGCCACAGGACTGGAAAAGGACAGTTTTCATTCCAATCCCAAAGAAAGGCAATTGCAAAGAATGCTCAAACTACTGCACAATTGCACTCATCTCACATGCTAGTAAAGTAATGCTCAAAATTCTCCAAGCCAGGCTTCAGCAATACGTGAACCATGAACTTCCAGATGTTCAAACTGGTTTTAAAAAGGCAGAGGAACCAGAGGTCAAATTGCCAACATCTGCTGGATCATAAAAAAAGCAAGAGAGTTCCAGAAAAACATCTATTTCTGCTTTGTTGACAATGCCAAAGCCTTTGACTGTGTGGATCACAATAAACTGTGGAAAATTCTGAGAGAGATGGGAATACCAGACCACCTAACCTGCCTCTTGAGAAATCTGTATGTAGGTCAGGAAGCAACAGTGAGAAATTGACATGGAACAACAGACTGGTTCCAAATAGGAAAAGGAGTACGTCAAGGCTGTATATTGTCATCCTGATTATTTAACTTCTATGCAGAGTACATCATGAGAAACACTGGACTGGAAGAAACACAAGCTGGAATCAAGATTGCTAAGAGAAATATCAATTACCTCAGATATGCAAATGACACCACCCTCATGGCAGAATGTGAAGAAGAAATAAAGGGCCTCATGATGAAAGTGAAAGAGGAGAGTGAAAA
>SJYV01023102.1:170010-195637 GCA_006410875.1 Neotragus pygmaeus
GAACTAAAGAGCCTCTTGATGAAAGTGAAAGAGGAGAGTGAAAAAGTTGGCTTAAAACTCAACATTCAGAAACTAAGATCCTGGCATCTGGTCCCATCCCTTCATGGCAAATAGATAGGTAAAAAATGGAAACAATGAGAGACTTTATTTGGGGGTGCTCCAAAATCACTGCAGATGGTGATTGCAGCCGTAAAATTAAAAGATGCTTGCTCCTTGGAAGAAAAGTTATGACCAACCTATACATCATACTAAAAAGAAGAGCCATTACTTTGCCAACAAAGGTCCATCTAGTCAAAGCTATGGTTTTTCCAGTGGTCATGTATGGATGTGAGAGTTGGACTATAAAGAAAGCTGAGCACTAAAGAACTGATGCTTTTGAACTGTGGTGTTGGAGAAGACTCTTGAGAGTCCCTTGGACTGCAAGGAGATTCAACCAGTCCATCCTAAAGGAAATCAGTCCTGAATAGTCATTGGAAGGACTGATTTTGAAGTTGAAACTCCATTACTTTGGCCACCTGATGCAAGGAACTGGCTCATTATAAAAGACTCTGATTTGGGGAAAGATTGAAGGCAGGAGAAGAAGGTGACATCAGAGGATGAGATGGTTGGATGGCATCACCAACTCAATGGACATGAGTCTGAGTAAGCTCTGGGAGTTGGTGATGGACAGGGAGGCCTGTCATGCTGCAGTCCATGGGGTTGCAAAGAGTCGAAAATGACTGAGTGACTGAGCTGACTGAGGAAATTTAATGCCTTACACAATATGGGCACCTCATAAATTTTCAGTTTCTCACTGTATACAGTTTATGGGAAGCAATGCATTCTCATTTCTGAATATTAACAAAATGTTATCAAATGTTGATAACAGAATGTTATCAAAATTCAAGCAAATTTAAAACCAATAAGAGGATACATTGTGAAGGAGAGACAGAGCAAAGTAAATTAATTTTTTTTCTTTAATTGTACTTTTCAAATTGATTTCAGTTTTTTTTTTTAATTCCCTGATTTCTTCTTTCATAAGAAAAATATTATTAGAATCTGGGAAGAAAAATTGACCATTTTATTTGAGGACTTCAAAATCAGAAGATGGGAATGGTGCCAGGGAAATTATTATTTTCTTCTGTATTTTTTCCCAGAAGTAAACTAATGTAACGTACAGGGAGAAAAGAGGAAGTTATGTTGCTAACGAAGTTATACTAGTAAGTGCAGTTTAAAGTATGTTAATTATTTGAATTATGAGCTGTTTACATACACAATTCCTATAGAATAAGGTGTCAGTCGTAAAAAACTCCTTCCAGTGCCAGATCCACCTCAAACACAGATTTACACACTGTGCATAATATATATATGTGATATATATGCACTATATATCTGTGCAACCCATTAAATATAGACCTCATAATAACCACAGTAACATAATATCTTTTAAATAAATAACTGTGCTAAATGCTCTCTGACCAGCATAAGAATCTCTTTGTTAAAATGGAGTCTATCAAATCTCCTTATTTTAATACAATGAGAGCTGCTAATTCCAGTCTACTTCTAACCACCCAGCCAGATCAAGAAACTCTTTCCTGTCAATAAACATGTTAAAAGGCTGAATATAGAATGATAAATAACACTCTTAAAGCTTACTTTAAAAAATCTGTATTCATAGTGAAACATGTCCCAGATATCAGTGTATAAAAAAAGAACTCCTAACAGTCCATTTATGAAATCTCATGAAGCAAGTTTGATGAAATAACTCAATATTTCATATTAATCACAAGTTAACTTGTGACAGAAAAGCCTCTGCACAGCCTGCTCAATCAGTGCACCTGGGTGCCCTAAGAATAGCTTGCCTTCTCTGAAGGTGTGATAAACTAGGTCAGCAGGGAGGGGTAACTTCCAGCGACATTTGAGGATACCAATGAGTTAGGTTTGCTGTCAGGCAGTGACATCTGTGGCTCTTTCTGAAAGCATCAAGAGAGACAGTACAATTTTCTTCCAAAACAGTAAAATGAGAAGTCAGTGCAACTCCAGGACCCTGTCTTATTTCATAAAGATGAAAGTTCCAACTTCCCTAACATTTTAATTACATCTGAAGTTTGAGTCATTCATATTTACCTGGAGTAAGTGATCAAAAAACCATACACTTGAAGGTAATATAACATTGTAAACTATATAGCAATTTTTTGATAAGTTGGGTACAATTCTTTACTTATTCTTAATCTTTGTTTTATATCAGAGCATGGTGGATTAGTGGGCTTCCCTGCTGATCCAGAATCTGGGAAGGAATCTGCCTGTAATGCAGGTGACACTGGAGTCATGGGTTTGATCTCTCCCTGGGTCAGGAAGATCCTTGGAGGAGGGCATGGCAACCCACTCTAGTATTCTTGCCTGGAGAATCCCATGGACAGAGGAGCCAGGTGGGCTACAGTCCATGGGATCACAAAGAGTCAGACACGAGTGAAGCAACTGAGCACACAGCATGCACATGGCTGATTAACAATGTTGTGTTAGTTTCTGGTGTACAGCAAAGTGATTTAGTTATACATATGCATATATCTGTTCTTTTTTCAAGTTCTTTTCCCATTTAAGTTATTACTGAATATTGAGCAGTTTTTTCCTGTTGGTTAACTATTTTTGAGTAGATAAATAAAGGTCCTTGTTTAGATGAGCAGAGGTCCTTGTTGGTTATCTATTTAAATATATTATTGTATACATGTCAACCCCCAAATAAATAAAATAATGCTCAAATTTAAAAATAAAATAAAAATGAATTAATTCTGGATTCTTTTGAAAGATCTAGATAGGCCTAAAACTTTTGGGGTATTAATAATGAAAGAGCCATGGATGATTTTCTAGGGGGACGTTTTTAATAGTGTGGAAAGGAAGGAAAGTTATAACCAACCTAGATAGCATATTCAAAAGCAGAGACTTTGCCAACAAAGGTCCGTCTAGTCAAGGCTATGGTTTTTCCAGTAGTCATGTATGGATGTGAGAGTTGGACTGTGAAGAAGGCTGAGCACCGAAGAATTGATGCTTTTGAACTGTGGTGTTGGAGAAGACTCTTGAGAGTCCCATGGACTGCAAGGAGATCCAACCAGTCCATTCTAAGAGAGATCAGTCCTGGGTGTTCTTTGGAAGAAATGATGCTAAAGCTGAAACTCCAGTACTTTGGCCACCTCATGCGAAGAGTTGACTCACTGGAAAAGACTCTGATGCTGGGAGGGATTGNAAAGGTCCGTCTAGTCAAGGCTATGGTTTTTCCAGTAGTCATGTATGGATGTGAGAGTTGGACTGTGAAGAAGGCTGAGCACCGAAGAATTGATGCTTTTGAACTGTGGTGTTGGAGAAGACTCTTGAGAGTCCCATGGACTGCAAGGAGATCCAACCAGTCCATTCTAAGAGAGATCAGTCCTGGGTGTTCTTTGGAAGAAATGATGCTAAAGCTGAAACTCCAGTACTTTGGCCACCTCATGCGAAGAGTTGACTCACTGGAAAAGACTCTGATGCTGGGAGGGATTGGAGGCAGGAGGGGAAGGGGATGACAGGATGAGATGGCTGGATGTCATCACCAACTCAATGGACATGAATTGAGTGAACTCCAGGAGTTGGTGATGGACAGGGAGCCCTGGTGTGTTGCAATTCTTGGGGTTGCAAAGAGTCGTACATGACTGAGAGACTGAACTGAGCTGAACTGAAATGTTGAAAAGACTTTGCAGAGAGTTACAGAGTGACTCTGAACTGAAGAAGTAGAGATGATAAAAACAGACCTCTTAAATAATGTGACTGTGAGGTGTGCAACAGAAATGAGGTTCCCCAGGAAGTGTTCATTGAAGAGGAGCCTATTAGGAATTAGAAATTTTATTAAGGTGTATCCTTGGTATTAGCACCAGTGGTAAGAAGAGTGAAAGGAGCAGAATTAGAAGGAGAAGTGGAGCTAGAGTGCAGTACTGGGTGCATGCGTGCATACTGGCTGTCACTTCAGTCGTGTCCGACTCTTTTCAACCCTATGGACTGTGGCCCACCAGGCTCCTCTGTCCATGGGGTTCTCCAGGCAAGAATACTAGAGTGGGTTCCCATGCCCACCTCTGGGAGATCTTCCCGACCCAAGGAATAAACCCGCATCTCTTAGGTCTCATGCATTGGCAGGTGGATTCTTTACCACTAACACCACCTGGGAAGCCAGATTCAGGAAGTTCTGGAGCTAAAATGTTCCATCATTGGGCTAAGTTTAGGCTGGATTTTTATATTCTTCATTTAATGAGTCATTCGTTGTAGGCTGTTTCAGGAAGAGGGTACATATTGGAGCAGGTGTCTAGTGAACACATGACCATAGGCTGCTGACCTATGCTTAGAGATTTTGCTGGAAAGACCTTATTTAAAATTGTGAATCTTTTCTCTGCCCTTTCTCTACCAGAACCCAATACAATTCCAGGATATATTTTCAAAAGGTATATAATCCTCCCTTTCAGATGACATAAACTTGTTCCAAATCACTTGGTGGTCTGTCTTCTCTCTTGGAGTTTGCCATAAATTCCACATTAGACCTCTGCTCTTTTTAATTACAAAGTGTTTTCTGGGTGAAGGACTTCTATGGTGGCTCAGTGGTAAAGAATCCACCTGCCAGTGCAGGAGACCCAGATTCAATCCTTGGGTTGGGAAGATCCCCTGGAAATGGTAATAACACCCCACTTCAGTATTCTTGCCTGGTAAGTCCATGGACAGAGGAGCCTAGTGGGATACAGTCCATAGAGTTGCAAAGAGTTGGACACGACTTAGTGACTGAAAAATACCACCACACTGCTGGGTCAAAAGGGACAAGCATCGGTTCATCTTGCACTTCAGCCTGGATCCACAGAATCTTGTGCTGGACCCCATGATAATAGTTGGTAGCCTTTTGTTTCTGGTATAGGGGTCAAAAGACTGTTGCTAGGCATGGGATATAGGGTACCATAACCTGATGAAACATACTAGGCACTACATTTCATTCTTTATATTAAGAAATACAAGATGCAGTACAGCCTCTGTCTTTTACTTTGAATGGCATATTCATTCTCCTGACCATTGGAATCCTGGGATATCTGCTGATGTGTAGATCTTTGAAATTTCTTGAGGTTCATCTTCCACTCTGTAGAGTGCATGTTCCTAGCAATTCATCAAATGTGATAGATACTTCTTGATCATCTGATCCAATTAGCATGATTTCTTTGCTACACTACATTAATGTGATTTTATGCAGAATGTCCAGATAGTCTATAGCTCTTTTTGACTTTATTAGGACAGAGAACAGGAGAATTAACATAGCCCCAGGCAATGTATATGATTATTCTTGGTGAATGTGAATCCTTTCTAATTCTTTTTCCTTGTCAGAATTTAAAAGAACGCATTTGTGAAAGTAAAGTTGCTCAGCCGTGTCCGACTCTATGCGACCTACCAGGCTCCTATGTTCATGGGATTTTCCAGGCAATAGTACTGGAGTGGACTGCCATTTCCTTCTCCAGGGGATCTTCCCAACCCAGGGATCGAAGTTGGGTCTCCCACACTGTAGACAGACACTTGAGCCACGAGGGAAGGCTGTAGTCATTTACCATGTACCTGAGTCTGATGTAATCAGTTCTAGCAGAGAATCACATCTGACAGGACAACTGCAGGGGTCTATTGTCATTCTTGGGGATCTATGTAATTTCTACTGCTGACATTCAGTGAATTAAATATAGATTTGATGGAACACAGTCTGAGAAACATTTTAGAACTTAACTGTTCCCCGTCCAAGAATGGAATACTTTTATTGATTCAGCATCTTGTCTGGTAGAGGAGTATAGCTTCAGAGTCTTCCACTTGGTCATCCTCATGATGATACACCTCACTCTGAAGGCTGACAATCACATTTGGGGGTTGAACCAAATATCCATTATGCCTATTCCAATTATCATACAAGGCCCAGCAGGCTTTAACAATAAATGGAAGGACTTGAGAAACTGAAGAGAGGAGATAGTTCAGATAAGGAAGATAGTTGAAATGAAGGATAAGGAGAATACTGAGAGGAAAATGTGATACGGAAGCAGTAAAAGATTCTTGTGTATGGTAACCATACTTTTGTAAATCTAGGGAGCTCTAAAGGAGACCCAGGTTCAATCTCTGGGTTGAGAAGACCCCCCTGGAGAAAGAAACAGCAACCTACTCCAGTACTCTTGCCTGGAAAATTCCATGGATGGAGGAATCTCGTAGGCTACAGTCCATGGTGTTGCAAAGAGTCGTATACAACTGAGTGACTTTGCTTTCACTTTTCAAACTGATGACTCATTTGCTCTAAGAAGAGGAGGCAGGATTGCTAATAAACAAGGAGAATTCAGAGTTTAGAGGATAATGGAGGATATTTTGGAACAGAATCTGGGAGACTTCAAAAATAAAAGTAAAAGAAACAACATCAAGGGCTCAGTTGATGCCGGTAAACATTAACACAGAGATACCAATTACTTGGCTATTCCATTATTCCCAACAGTGCTTGCATCTGAGAATAAGCATTGAGAATTCTGGTAAAATTGAGAGTACATGAAGTAAGACAGCTGTAGAAGAGAATAATTAATTATTTAATAGTGAATAGGTATACATAATAGTTATTTGAATTATTGGAATTTAAATGGTTAGATTTGCTTTACACTTTAAAATAAAAGTATCAGATGTTCTGAGGTATGAAAATGTGCATTATTTTAGGACTAATTTTGGTTTATGTGTGTGCATACATGCGTGCTATGGACTGTAGCCTGCCAAGCTCCTCTGTCCTTGGGATTCTCCAGGCAAGAATATTGGAGTGGGTTGCCATTTCCTCCTCCAGGGAAATCTTCCCAACCTAAGCTTATGTAGTTCAAGGTAAATAGGCATAATAACAGTACTGAAGTGAGACAGATGTCCTGTTACTATCCACATATACTGCCAATAATGTGATCACTGTCTGTCCGAGAATGCAACAATGCAAATATTGAAAGGAAAATCAATGAAGGCTTACTGAGTGTCTTTAACATGTGGAGTGTGTATTATTTTCATATGTTTGGCAAAGTTAAATTCTTCTCATCTTTATCTTTTATGTTTATTATGAAATGGTAGTCCATTGATTACATAAATAAAAACTACCTAGTCCATGCTACTTTAGAGATAGATATTAAACCACTAGATTGTTGTCTTTTTAATTACTTTCAGATTTACTCACAGGGATAAAACAATCAATTCTAAACTTCTTCATTAATTCTTAAAACTTGAAAAGTCTGTGTTTTCAAAGTAAATTTCATTCACATTTAGATAACAAAAATCACATATACAGTGGCAAGAGAAACATAATTTAGAATAGATTTTTGCCTAAGTGGAGATAAAACAAAATTTATATTGAAAAAGTAAATATAGTAAGTGGTTGAAATCACTAAGTAGAGACAAATCTGTTGATATTTTTGTGTTTATAAATCATAACATAATCACTAGAAATAAGTTTGGAATTTAAAGTATATGCTTACATATAATTGAAATTAAAGTATTCTTACACATATTTATTAATTTCAAATAATTCTGTGCAATAAAAATTAAATTTGAAATGACAGTAAAGCCAGAAAATATGAATCTTTTGGCCATGTTATTATGCAATGGGTTGCAAAAAAGGCATTAGAAGGTATATAATTGTTGGAAGAGGTGAATTATTCTAAATATTTTAAATGCATGTTAAAATGTAGACCCAATTTTTCATTCTTCAGTTTTGACTTATATTGTTTTTTGCTTGTTTGTTTTCTACTTTTATTTTCTACATGTATGAGATGATGGATTGATGAATGTTCCTGTCTGTTCATTTTTAAATTTGTGTTTTCATATTTTGAATACCTACCCTGTAACTTCTAGTTCCATTGCCCCTAATAGAAGAAATATATTAGTCATCAACCAAAAATGATACAACACAAGCACCTGCCCTATTTTGCAAAGCAATCATTACCTAGTTGAAAAATATGCAGTTGGCATTAGCTGCTTATTTATGCCATTTGAGTAGTAAAATAATTCTACACAGAAAAAAAAATAGGTTTATTTTAAAAATATAAATTATACTGTTGAATAAAGGAAAGAAGCTATTGTTTTGAAACTACTAAATTGTGTTCCAAGAGCTACTTCTGTGTTTTGGATGACACTGGCACTTATTGAAACTTTAACCTCTTTCCCTGACTGAATTATAAATTTTATGAAAGTAGGATGCATATCTGCTTGTGGTCCTTAATGTATCATCCATGTCTGATATTACACATGACACGTAGTTGGTGCCTAATAGTTTTTGAATCAAAAAATGAATGGACAGAAAGTTACACTATTGGGAGTAATAAAAAGGAAGCAAGACTTGCAGGAAGAAGGTTTGCTTGGAAGTAAGATGCCTGAGATGTGTATTGAGATGATAAAAGACTATCTTGACAAGAAGCTAATGGATTCTATTAAAGGAAAAATGGACGATTAACTTCATTCATTCATTTAGCTTTGGAAGACATTGAAGTTTAAAGAAATTAAACATTTTGCCCAAGGTCAAGCGATGACTAAGTGGCAAAATAAGGACTGTCAGAGCTGTCAGACAAAAGATTCTGGGCTCTTAACTAAATGGGCTAGCAGAGATCACTGAGATGCTAATCAGGAGATGTGGCTGTTCTGCCTAGTAACACTAATTATCTATAGCCTTGGGCAAGGTGGTCATGACCTCTTGCCTCCACTTCCTCATCTCTCACAGGAAGTTAAAAGAGTACTACCTACACCTTTCTCAGGAGTAAATGATTCTCAAGAATCACAAAACAGCTTAGAAGGACTATCTTACACATGTTGTTAACATGATTAGCACTACTGATCTTAGTGAGGAAATGACTCCCTAAGTATATAGATAACTGGATCTTAAATGAAAATGTTACTCCCTCAGTCATGTCCAACTCTTTGTGACCCCATGGACTGAAAGCCCACCAAGCTTCTCTGTCCTTGGAATTCTCCAGGCAAGAATACTAGAGTGGGTAGACATTCCCTTTTCCAGAGCATCTTCCTGACCCAGGGATCCTACATGTGTCTCCCACATTGAGGCAGATTCTTTACCATCTGAGCCACCAGGGAAGCCCATTATGACTCCTGAAGAGTACTTAATTCCCTCTGGAGAACAAATAAATGCACATACATTTTAATATTTAAATTAAATTGATAAACAATTAACTCACCAGAGTTGTAGGCAACCTGCCCTACTCCCTAGTCAAGGTCCCACACTTTAATTTGACCACTGATGGGCAGATTGTGAGCCTGGATCTTCAGCCATATCTTCCTCCATCTTTACTTTAAATTCTATTTTGGAGCAAATAGCATACCTTCTTATAAGCTGGGCTATTTTAATTCATCTAGAAGATTATAATGCACTTAAATTCAAATAGAAGGGTCAGAGTGTAGCATCTTTTCTTCCCAGAAGACCTCTTGTCCCATATATATGTTCATCCATTCATTCCCTGGGGGAAAAATGTCATTCCAAGCGATGAACCATACTCATTCTTAAGGTATAACCTCTCCTGGGTACATTTAACATCAATGATTATCCACCAGTTAATCAAGGTAAATGGTTATTAGTTACCTAGAACACATAGAAGGGAATTTAAAAACAATTTTGTTTTGCCTACTCAAAAACAACAACAACAAAACCCTGACTTGTTTAAATATATATGTGAGTTTTAAATACATATTTAAATGTGAGTTTTTCTCACTTATGAGCCATCCTAACATGTTTAGGGACTATAATAATGGAAATATTTCATTTCCGGTTAGAATTGCTTCCTCTTTCAGTATCCAATACTCTTTTATTTCTGGTTCTGACACCTTAATTTTCATATGAAGAGAAGTATTTTTGTATCATTTAGAGTTCTATGCAAGAACATGAAACCATTGGGGATATGTTAACGAGAAGCATGGTTTATACAGGAAAATAAGTGCTTATAAAATTGCTAGAAGACCTAGAACTGGAGTCAAGAGAACCCTACTGTGTCCAAGCATACATAGCATTGTTGTGATCCAGGGATCAGGATGCCATATCAATCCCAATTCCTGTCAACTTAAAATAAGCAGCTAAACAGTGAGTGTTTAATAAAACCACCAAAGTTGACTTTTTGCCTTTGGGGTTAAGGATTTCATGTCTTCTCTTTCAGAAAACAAAATAAAGCAGAAAGATGTCATCCACCTCAGGTTCATCCTCCAAAACTCACTCTAATGCTTTGTATGTAAGAGGCAGAATCCTATTTGCCCCTTGAAATCTAGCAACATTCTGACACTTTGGAACACCGAAGTTCAATTAAGAAGGTGGAGTGAAAGCAAACTCCCTATTAAATGTATCTAGCCTATTCTCTAGTGGTTCTCCTTATGGTAACCCAAAAACAACACACATTTCCATTTGCCTACATATTTTTAAATTTTAATTTTTAATTAGAGGATAATTACTTCACAATATTGTGATGGTTTTTGCCATACATCAACATGAATCAACCATAGGTATACCTATGTCCCCTCCCTCCTGAACCCCCTTCCCATCCCCGTCTCCATCCACTCCTCTAGGTTGTCACAGAGTACCAGCTTTGGGTTCCCCGTATCATAGAACAGATTCCCACTGGCTATCTATTTTACATATTGTAGTGTATATGTTTCTATGCTATTCACTTAAATCGGCCCACCCTCTCCCTCCCCCACTGTGTCCAAGAGTCTGTTCTTTAGGTCTGCATCTCCTTTGCTGCCCTGCAAATAGGATCATCAGTATTATCTTTCTTGATTCCATATATATGCATTAATATATGATATTTGCCTTACTCTTTCTGAGCGTCACTCTGTATAATATTGCCTTTTAAACGATTAAAAAACAAAATGAGAATAACAACGGAATATTCTTCTACCTATACAATTGTGCCTGAAAGAGGAACCTCAGACTTATCCATTATTGTATATGTCTTTGTGTAATATTTCTCCTTTTTCTATAATAGTCTAAATCTCAGGTTAATTTGTTGAAAATTAAAGAATAAGTTATAAGGACAATCATCATTGACATTCCTTATATAGACTAACAAAGAAAGACAATTAAAATATATATATATATACAGGCTTCACAATGCTAGAAAGAAATAGTGGATAATAGCCCTTTTTTTTGTTTGCACGTTTGAACTAGACACTAGACAATGGTTAATGAACATAGATTAATTTTTTCACTGTCTATTCCATTTTTCCTTTTGATATTAGCAAGTACCTGAATTGTTTGGGAATCTGTAACTGATGGGGTAACCAAAACGTTCATTCCTACTGACTCTAAACTATTGTTAAGCTTTCCAACAGGACTTCATTTGGGTCTATTTTACTTTTCTACAGGTTTTTAATATGTATCCATGTTGTAGAAGTAACAACAGACTGGTTCTAAATAGGAAAAGAAGTACGTCAAGGCTGTATATTGTCACCCTGCTTATTTAACTTATATGCAGAGTACGTCATGAGAAACACTGGGCTGGAAGAAGCACAAGCTGGAATCAAGATTGCTGGGAGAAATATAAATAACCTCAGATATGCAGATGACACCATCTTTATGGCAGAAAGTGAAGAGGAGCTAAAAAGCCTCTTGATGAAAGTGAAAGTGGAGAGTGAAAAAGTTGGCTTAAAGCTCAACATTCAGAAAACAAAGATCAAGGCATCCAGTCCCATCACTTCATGGGAAATAGATGTGGAAACAGTGGAAACAGTGTCCAATTTTATTTTTTGGGCTCCAAAATCACTGCAGATGGTGACTTCAGTCATGAAATTAAAAGACACTTACTCCTTGGAAGGAAAGTTATGACCAACCTGGATAACATATTCAAAAGCAGAGATATTACTTTGCCAACAAAGGTCCACCTAGTCAAGGCTATGGTTTTTCCAGTGGTCATGTATGGATGTGAGAGTTGGACTGTGAGGACAGCTGAGCGCCGAAGAATTGATGCTTTTGAACTATGGTGTTGGAGAAGACTCTTGAGAGTCCCTTGGACTGCAAGGAGATCCAACCAGTCCATTCTAAAGGAGATCAGTCCTGGCTGTTCTTTGGAAGGACTGATGCTGAAGCTGAAACTTCAATAATTTGGCCACCTCATGCAAAGAGTTGATTCATTGGAAAAGACTCTGATGATTACAGGGATTGGGGGCAGGAGGAGAAGGGGACGACAGAGGATGAGATGGCTAGATGGCATCACTGACTCGATGGGAATGAGTTTGAGTAATCTCTGGGAGTTGTTGATGGACAGGGAGGCCTGGTGTGCTGCAATTCATGGGACTGCAAAAAGTCAGACACGACTGAGCGACTGAACTGAACTGAACAGGTTTTTAATATGTATCCATGTTGTAGAAGTAACCCAACTTCCCTTGATGATCAATGTCCATGACTACAAAAGTACCTATAGTTTGGAGTGATACTCCAGGTGTGTGAGAAATACAAAGTAATCAAGTGGTATTTTTAACTTTCAGTTCAATTGAACAATTATTAGACCTTATATTTCACATGGAGAACTCCCCATGAGGTTACTGGTGTGGCTTTAAGGAGTTTAAAGAAGCAAGTGAGTGCATTATGAAAGTGCATTGGCAGTGTAAGCCATGTGCCTGTGTAGCTAGCTAATATGCCTTTAGGGGTATCTCAAACTCAGTCTCATACATCCCACTTCTCTTTTATCAATCAGTACTTCCGTACACAGAAAATTCATGGTTTTCTGTGTCCATTGTCACCTGTTCATTTCTGTTCCCATTGTCACCTGATGGGAAAAATCATATAGTGTCCCACTTGGCCAACATTCATTTTCTGATAGGAAGGGGAAAACAAACAAACAAACCTGTTTCTCATGAAGGAAGTAGTTATTTGTCAAAGATAGCACAACTTTGCTCTAAATCTCAGGGGATCTGTGTTCTGATCATCTTATAAGCCCTTAATGCACTTGCAGCATGATTTCTATCTCTATTGCATCAGCCAGCAAATAAGTAACATAGATGTGAACTGAAAATGCCAAGTAACCTCCTCTTTCTTTGAGCTCCACTAAAATTCTGGAAGATGGGTCTGTCGTACTTGGTAATAGGACTGAGGAGAATAATCACATGCAGAATATTTTGCCTCTAAAATCAAAAGAGTTTTCAGTTATGGAGCTTGGCTTTTTGCTTGTCTTACTGAAGTGTGCTGGAATCTCACCTCTTTCCTAGAATGTAGATGGTGCATCACTTATATTTTCATTTCGTGAGGAAATCACACACACACTACTTGCCCCCTAAAATTTCACCAATATGGCGTGACCTTATAATATTGATATATCGCCTACCTTCTAGAACATACTTCTCTAAGCCCACATCTTAGATCCATTTTGTCTTCTTGGTTGTAACAACTAATTCTTGCAAAATACATTGGCATGCTGGAATCTATGAAGTAGCCCCCTAAGAGGTCTGGATAGTGACAGAAGAAATTAGTTCAAGAGCTAAAGAGTTCACAGAGTCCAGAAATAAGAGACACTGAATGTGTCATGCTTTCCCTTCCAGGAAAAGGGTAAGACTCTATGTCAATTTGCTCCAGCATTTGGAAATGCAATTGTATTTCAAGTCATAGCTTTTAAAAATATTTATCAAGTTTGACACAATGCATATCTTCTACTAACACCTAAATGATCTTTACATAGACCAATCAGTTCTGAATATAGGAACGAAATCTATTGTTTAGGATTTCCTGTATAATTCTCTCAGGGATCTAGTGTTGCTTTATGTCTTTTATGTTGTGGTCAATTTTCATTCACAGAGGTTTTATACTTGATTGTTGATACTATAATAAATAAGAAAAATCAATAAATGTATGTACTATGTAAGTCACCAAGAACACTTAATGTGTGTGTATATATATATATATCTCAAGAATTGAGGAAATGACCACAAAGTATATTCTTATCACAGCCTCCAGGACTCAAAATTAGTTCAGAACACAGTTTATCACCTATGATTTCATTTTCTTGACATTGAACCACAGTCATGTTTTCGGCCCCATGGTTAATATTAGTTCAAAGATTAATTATGTGTCTATTAATCCCTGAATTTTCTGTTTATCTGGAATACAGTTTCTGTGACAAACTGCTACAGATTCACTTATTGAAAGTCAAGAGGAAAAGTTATAGTAATTTCACTTGTGGGAACATCTAAGAGCATTCCCCATATGTTTACAGACTCTTCTTTTATTGAAATGTCCTAGGTGTGTAAATTTGCAAAGTTGAGAACTGAGTGAAAAAGTAATTCTCCATCTCTATATTACAGTGACTAAAGTCATATTTCTCCTCTTCATATCTGGATCCTTTAAAAAGTTTTATTTATTTCCATTTTACAAATATTATAGGCTTCTAAGGATGCACATCAAATAAACACTGCCTAAGACCTCTCTGAATCCAAGGTCTTAGTGGTTTGAATTCTGGTCCAAATAATCTTGTGTAGTTAGGTAGGTACCAACGTTTGACTGTTAAAATATTGGGATCACATAATGAGGAAAAATTTTGAGCATTACTTTACTAGCGTGTGAGATGAGTGTAATTGTGCAGTAGTTTGAGCATTCTTTGGCATTGCCTTTCTTTGGGATTGGAATGAAAACTGACCTTTTCTAGTCCTGTGGCCACTGCTGAGTTTTCCAAATTTGCTGGCATATTGAGTACAGCACTTTCACAGCATTATCTTTCAGGATTTGAAATAGCTCAACTGGAATGCCATCACCTCCACTAGCTTTGTTCATAGTGATGCTTTCTAAGGCCTACTTGACTTCACATTCCAGAATGTCTGGCTCTAGGTGAGTGATCACACCATCATGATTATCTGGGTCATGAAGATCTTTATTGTACAGTTCTTCTGTGTATTCTTGCCACTTCTTCTTAATATCTTCTGCTTCTGTTAGGTCCATACCACTTCTGTCCTTTATCGAGCCCATCTTTGCATGAAATGTTCCCTTGGNTGGTCTGGATGAAACACAAGTTGGAATCAAGATTACTGGGAGAAATAGCAATAATCTCAGATACGCAGATGACACCACCCTTGTGGCAGAAACCAAAGAAAAATTAAACAGCCTCTTGCTGAAAGTAAAAGAAGAGGGTGAAAAAGTTGGCTTAAAACTCAACATTCAGAAAACTGAAATGATGGCATCTGGTCCCATCACTTCATGGCAAATAGATGGGAAAACAGTGGAAAAAGTGAGAGATTTTATTTTTGGAAGGCTCAAAAATCACTGCAGATGGTGACTACAGCCATGAAATTAAAGGACACTTACTCCTTGGAAGAAAAGCTAGGATCAACCTAGACAGCATATTAAAAAGCAGAGACATTACTTTGCCAACAAACGTTCATCTAGTGAAAGCTATTTTTCCAGTAGTCATGTATGGATGTGAGAGTTGGACTATAAAGAAAGCTGAACGCCAAAGAATTGATGCTTTTGAACTGTGGTGTTGGAGACTTTTGAGAGTCCCTTGGACTGAAAGGAAATCCAACCAGTCCATCCTAAAGGAAACCAATCCTGAGTATTCATTGGAAGGACTGATATTTGAAGCTGAAACTCCAATATTTTGGCCACTTGATGCCAAGAACTGACTTAATTGAAAAATCCCTGATGCTAGGAAAGATTGAAGGTGGGAGGAGAATCGAACTACAGAAGATGAGATGATTGGATGGTGTCACTGACTCTATGGATGTGAGTTTGAGTAAGCCCCAGGAATTGGTGATGGACACGGAGGCCTGGCATGCTGCAGTCCATGGGGTCACAAAAAGTCAGACACCACTGAGTGACTGAACTGAACTCATTTGATGACTGCTGAAAGAATTAGCTATGGATCAATGATAATAATAAATATTATTATTTAATGATCTAGTTGGGATAAAAAAATCATATTTTGACTCATTTTGATGGAATGTAGCTATTATAAAATAATTTGTAGAGAAAAGTAGAAAAAACATACAAAAGACACTTCAATCAAAACAATACTTAAAATTATCAGATTTCTCATTCTATTTAAATATCCTAAAACATCTGTAGATTCATAATAAATCTATGCCACTGTTATTAAGCACTTATTCCAAAAGATATAGATAACAAGTTATATGTACATATATATGAGAAAATGTAAATAGTATTCAATTAATAATATATTGTTTTTTGTTTGTTTGTTTACAAAATCATAACATTCAGTTTTTAAATTTCAGGCTACCTTCCTTTGTAACTTTTGCCTCAAAGCCAAATCCATCATTTAGGGACAAGCTAATAATAATTCTACCTCCTGTTATACAGAGAGAAGGGGATTTCTGTCACTTCAGTGTAACACCTGAAGTGCTGAGCATGACAGAGAGAGTCCACAGATGAAGAAATAGATGACCTACCTGAAGTAACCTCTGCAATTACGAAATCTGCTGAGATCAATTAAGTTCTGACTATAAATGGAAAAAGATACTCTCTTCTACCTGCTCAGAATTGAACTTTGGAAAGATCACTTTAGGTAGGAAATAATGATCTGTAAAAATGTATTTGAGGCTAAAACTACCTTGACTGGTCATGATAGCCTTTTGAACAATAAGCTGTCTTTGATTTGACACCTCCACCCACCGTTGAGAATCATACTGGCTTACATATCTGAGACACTGATTGCTAGGAAAATGATTCAATAAAAGTTAAACTAATAACTTCACTTATAAAAGAAAGGAAGGAATGAGGAGAGGGAGGAAGGGAAAAGAAAAATGGGGAAAAAGAAAGGAAGGAAGAAATAAAGAACCTAAAGCACATATGGGAAAAGGTTTGACATAATAGTGTTTTAACTTTGCTAATGTACAAGAAATGAGTTGAATAATTCTTTATGAATTAAATGATTTCTCATAACTACAGAATAACATTTCTCCCTCTCACCTTTTCTCATTTTATTTAAGAAAAGAAGATGTATTAAAAATAATCTACCTGCTAACATTTTAAAATCACTGTTTACTGTATATTCAGATAATAACATAGCTCTGTAATTGCTGAAGAATGAATGCTATAACACTATGTGAATTACTTACATATGGGGAATTTCTGAAGTCTTGGGAGAATTTAATTCATGATTTTGGGAACTTTTCCTTCACAAAACCTGTTACATCATTCTATTTTCCCTTCCAGTTTATTCAAAATTTCTTTTCCCTTTCAGGTTATTCCAATTTTACATAATTTCAGTATATTTTTTCTTGCCTGACAAGTTCAACAGGATCTTGAATATCTTCCCTAAAAAAAGGAATGTTCTGGTTCTTGTATTCTTCAGAATTATAACATTCCTTCAGATATATATATATTCTATATATATACTCTAGAATAGTATATTCTAGAATACAATTATAGATATATTCTAGAATAGTATAAAATATTATATATATTCTAGAATAGCATAAATATTCCATTTATAATCTTACTGTACAAGATATATGTGTGATTTTTTCTATTCATAGTAACTGACAGATATTTATATGATTTCAGAAATAGTTGGGTAGTAAATGTCTTGCTCCACAGCTAAAAACGAAGACACTTTTCATGAACTGTGCTTTGGAAACTCACTTTGTTCTAAGTATATATATAAAGAGGCAGATTCCTCTATCTCTGAAGCACAGTGGTGATAATTCAGTGAATAGATTATTTTAATGTTGAATATTAGAATATGCAATTTTCTGTTGGAGCATCCATGCAATGTTTGAATCATCCATTCACTTTAAAACTTTGCTTGATTTGACTGACATTCTATTCTGCTATATAGATAAGTAACTTTCACTGTTACACATAATACTTTATTTGTAACAGTGAAAGTTATAATACTTTAAAAAAAACAGCTGTAATTTTTTCTATAGCAACTATGTATCCTTAGGGTTTCAGCTTGTCATCTAAACAAAATTATCCGGCTAGCAAGAGAGGTAAATAGATACAGTGCAGCATACTACATCAACTGAATGCGAGCAACCAACCCTCCGGGTACAAACTAAAATAGACTCTGGTCAATTCTTGAATTTAATAAAACCTCTTTTCAGTCGTGATGGCTCACATAGTTGATAAATACACTGGAATATTTTAAAATATGTGTGACCATATCTTAAATGCCATCATGTATCTATTCAGTCTTGTCTCTCCTTCCTCCATTAACAGTATTTACAGTGCAAATACCATTAGAAGCTACAAATACCATCATTTTTTGACAAAATAAATTTTAAAACAAATCTCAGTTTATAACTCTATGCATTCTTAGCTCTGATATTTACATATCATCACTATACATATAGTCGAAGGAAGAAAACAGAACAAAATTATTAGATATATTTATTTTATGCTTATTTATTTCCTCAAAAGCTCTCTTAAATGAACTGTATTTGTTTTCTTTGATTTTGTGGTAATTTTCCTTGGCCTATGCAGACAAATATAATCCTTTAACATATAATATTTTCCATGATCTATTGCTTTAATCACAATGAATATTTTAAAAGAAACGTTGTGCTCAAGCACAATTCATATATTAAATATTTTGCTGATTAACTTCCTTGCTTTGAGTTTTAGATTTTGTCTGTAGCATGTCTACCAATCTATGCTACACACACACAGAGTCTTAAGTCCTCCGAACTTCTCCAAAATTCTAATTGATTTGATCGGGCTTTTAAATACATGATGTGAGAATAAATAAAGGTATGATATTAAAGTGATTTAGCATATACACACAGATATAATATCAATCCCATACTACAAATAAAATGAAGCTAGTCTTTATAATTTATGTTGGTGAGATAAAAGATATACTGGTTTTAAAGCAAAGTTGAAACCAAATTAAAGATAAACTGAGTATTCATTACCTCAAACTACAGTTCAAACTGTTGTCCTGTCATTGAATTAGTTATTTTGACCAAAATCAACAGTGATAGTTTTGCTTGGTATTTAGTTTGGATTTATGATTGAAGTGAAGAATTATGCTCTACAAATATTGAATGAGACTAAAATGAAGTTTCCTTGTTTTACTTACTGAATGAATATGCATCATTTTTCATGACAATTTTAAGCATCACAGTATAACTTTATAAAATTTGGGACATAATACATTAAAATTTTTCTTCTATGTGTTACACATCTTTTTTTTTTTTTTTAAACAGTTGGAGAATATGAGCCAAATACAATAGAAAAACGTCTCCTCCATATCATTACAGTAGCACATTATCATAAACCACAGATTATCGTTTTGTTCATGTTGAATCTACAATATAAAGAAAGAATATTTTATATCTCTTTCACTATTGATCTATTTTTTTCATTGAAATATCTACATAAGAAAGTGACATGGCATGTATGCACTCAAGTGCTTAGAATGACACAGCTGAGGGACCAGTACTTTAAAACAGATTTGTTTTAGAGAATATCATACAACACAGTAAGCTTTAAAAAGAATAATGAGAATATGCCAGTTAGAGTGTTTCTTTTAAGAATTCTGAGTTGGATAATTCATATCAGTGATATTTAAGATCAAATAATATTTAAATTATTTCTTAAGAAAACAAAATTCTCCACTTAGTATACTTTATAGGGCTAATGATCATCAGACACATTTGAGTGAGTGAAAAAGGTGTCAGAGTCACAAGTATTTGATGAGGTGTTAATTAACAAAATATGAAAATAGATGACAATATGACAGAATGAATGATATTCATTTAGGAAGGTTGCAGAGATAGCATGGTTCTTGGGGAGAATGGTTTCAGCAAAGTTAAAAATTTGGAATGTGTGTTCTGCAAGTGTATTGATAGTATATGATAATGTGTTTTCAAAGAATAACTGATTCTTTTTAATATTTTTTGATGTGGCTCATTTTTAAAGGCTTTATGGAATTTGTTACAGTATTGTTCCTTTTCTTTTTTGTTTCTTTTGGTTTTTTTGGCCATGAGTTATGTGGAATCTTAGCTCTGCAACCAGGGGTTGAACCTGCTCCTCCTGCACTGGAAGGAAAAGTTTTAACCACTGGATAACCAGGAAAGTCCCAAGAACATCTGGTTCCTAAAGGCTTAAATGTGAAGAGTGATAATTGACAATGAAACATTAATTAAGAATTTAACCTGAATGACTTCCTGCTTGTTATGTTAGCTAGTTAAAATGTAAAAATTATCTTCAATGATGACCTTCTAAACATGTACTTTATATAATGTAACTGAAATCACGTTTAGAATATTATCCAGCATATCTAGCAGCACTAATATCTATGTTATGCATAATTTCTTCATTTTTTTTCAGAAAACCAATTTATATTTGTTTACATATAATTTTTGGAACTAGTTCTGTTCTCCAATATTCATCAACACTCCTTGATAGAGCTCATGAATAGCATTTGCAAGTTCCCTTATTATGTTGTAATGTTCTCATTTAATGAGGAAATTTGAACTCATTAAGAGCATCTGGTGTTCTTCCATAATCTCTACTTTTCTTAGGCTTCAGTTATCTCCTGTACAGGTTTATTCTAGTCTTTCTCTTTCACCAATCAGTCTTGTTAAATATGGAAAGTAAAGTACATGTTGGTTGCTCATTTCTCTGTATATTATATATCTCAAGCTGATTTCTAATGTGTATATATATATATTTTTTTTTTATTTTACTTTATTTTGCTTTACAATACTGTGTTGGTTTTGCCATACATTGACATGAATCAGCCACGGGTGTACATGAGTTCCCAATCCTGAACCCCCCTCACCAATTCTCACCCCATATCATCTCTCTGGATCATCCCCGTGCACCAGCCCCAAGCATCCTGTATCCTGTATCGAACATAGACTGGCAATTCCTTTCTTACCTGATAGTATACATGTTTCAATGCCATTCTCCCAAATGTATATTTTTTAAATGACTTTTGTTGAAATTTTGAAAATCTCTGACCTCTATGGGTTTGTCACAGTATTATTATGTATGTTCTGTTTTGTTCATCTTTTATTATACTTTGATACTTTTGCCTCCCCTAGCGTTTTCTAGAGCCGTAAAANGTATATTTTTTAAATGACTTTTGTTGAAATTTTGAAAATCTCTGACCTCTATGGGTTTGTCACAGTATTATTATGTATGTTCTGTTTTGTTCATCTTTTATTATACTTTGATACTTTTGCCTCCCCTAGCGTTTTCTAGAGCCGTAAAATTTGGGGTTCATTAAGATTTCTTTTTTTTTTTAATTAAGGTTTGTTATACTACGTTTCCTCCTAATTTTTTTATAGCTTATTTTCTCACCAGGATCATTTATAACACAGCATAAGAACAAATTATTGAAAAATATTCAGACAATAGAATTATGCCTTTTTGTATGTCTCCTTCCTAAAATTTGAAATCTCTCTTCCTAAAAGGTCATTTGATAATCATGTTGTTTTATATTGGAGGTATTTTTTGTGGTATTTAAGAGAGTGCAGGTTGAACTCTGGAGTTTTGTTTTACTGCATGTGAACTTAGTAATTCTTACTAAGTTCAAGAAACTTTTCTTACTATAGGTAACAGTATATATCACATTGAGTTGCTAGCACAGTTGTATGAGAACAATACAGAACAGTTGTATGCTTGGCATCTTGCGAGCATTTAATGAATATTTTATTGCCATTATTAAATATGTCTTTCTCATTTAAATATTCATATGCAATAGTTTCTGACTCTAATTACAATTTACTTGAGTTTAAGATTTATATTTTTTAAATATATTACAGCAATAAATATGGAATTTTGGAACATTGTTTACTGTTTAAAACCGACATATTAGAACTTGTTCAGACTTGTTTTTTCTCTTCACCTGTTTCTTAGTTTAATCTCTGTTGTTTTAATTTATTATTTACTTTATCTCTCCAATGATGCTTAATGTTTTTAGTTTTCTTATCATTTTGCATTTTCTTCATTAGTTTTACGGTTGGCTTTTTAAAAAAACTTTTTCACATAATTCCACATAAAATGTCATATATTTTTAAATTTTATTATCATTATTATTCAGTTTTTAATTTCATGACCATTTTATTGGTTTTGAGGTTTCATGGCATGTAGGAAAAAAATCTTCTACTTTATCCCTGGAGGGCAAATTTCAATTGTATCATGTTAATAATGTTTAAATTGCATTATACATAGCAAAAGTCAAGATCACATGAGTTATTTAGAGGACTTTCCAGAAGCCCTTAGAGATCACTTTGTAACAAATGAACTTATAGGTAGTATAGAGAAATGTAACTTGCAGACTAAACTGTATTTTTGCTATTTTCCCCAAGCATTTATTTATTTATTTATTTTTTGTGTGTAATAAAATTTTATTAAAGTATAAAGGAGATAGAGAAAGCTTCTGACATAGACATCAGAAGGGGGCAGAAAGAGTGCCCGCTTGTTAGTGTTAGCAATGAGTTTATACACTCTTCAATGAATCCAAAGAATGTCTGGAGGTTGTAAAGTCCTCATCAGACCTACTNACAGGGAGGCCTGGCATGCTGCGATTCATGGGGTCACAGAGTTGGACACGACTGAGCGACTGAACTGAAGTGATATACATCGTCAGATTGTTTAGTACTTGTATCCTCTTTTCCGATCTGAGCTAAATAAGGCAATTTATTTCAGTTTCAATTTACCGTTAAGATTATACAAATTATATTTCTTCTGCAGAAAGGTGATATATTTTTCTCTTCAAATTCTAAATTCTTTATTATTCCTATGAGTAAAAATCATACCTTCTTATATGGAAAAATACTAGAGATCATTTGTCTCCATTGAAAGCATTTCACATATCCCACAATGTCCAATAAATNATTATATTTCTTCTGCAGAAAGGTGATATATTTTTCTCTTCAAATTCTAAATTCTTTATTATTCCTATGAGTAAAAATCATACCTTCTTATATGGAAAAATACTAGAGATCATTTGTCTCCATTGAAAGCATTTCACATATCCCACAATGTCCAATAAATTTGAGTCCTATTTCCTCATTACTTATTTCTAGAAACTTATATTACCACATTAAAAAAAGAAAAACTACAGAGAAAGATATACTGATACAGGACTGGAGATTGTGTTGTTACAGTGTCTTCAAAGATATCTGGCGGAATGAAATGAGAACTATATGAAAAATTAAAGGCCAGTTGAATTAAAACACATTTAGAAATATATTTCAAAGAAATCATTAAAGATATTCAGAAAGCTATAGAACTATTCATGTCCATGTAGTATTATTTATATCAGTAAGATATTAGTTTGAAATTATGTATTTAAAACAGAGACATTATAAAATATTTATGGGATAAGCCAAAATTTTTTGTTTGAATTTATAAGTAGTTTCTAAAAATCTTGTTATAAATAAGGTTCTTTTATATCAAAAAATACTCAGAAGTTAATGTTAAATGAAATAGGTTCAAAGATTAAAGCACATTACAGAAAAATAGGTAAAAAACAAACAGCAGCTTGAGATAGTGATATTTTTATCTTTTTATTTTCAAGGTTTTCCATGATTTCTAATGCAGACAAAAAGACAGTTGATAACATGTCATAGTGGTGGTTTTTCATGTGTCCCTTTATTACTTTAAAATAAAACAGCTTAAGAAGAATATTTACTTTAAAAAAACTATTCATCATTTACTCTAAAGTCATATTGTTATATATGTCATATTTATTTCTAGTTTATATATTTTTACAGTACAAAATAGCACATCTGCCATCTAAATATTTTCATTGAAGTGATGCAGAACTTGAAATTATTTTGACTCCTGGACACTAAAATATCACTTGCTTCTGGTTACTTAATTGAACTAGTGATTATCCTTTAACAAGTGGGTTGGTTGTTTTCTGCCTGAAATAATTACCCAATGAAGCTTACATTAGGGCTATCAGCAGGAAGCAAACAATCAGGGTGTTGGTGAGAAGAATGTATATAACACGTCTGTGTCTGCTGCCAGATGGAGAAACAGATGGGTGTGTAAGACATGCAAAACTAGCTATATGACCTAAAATCTTCTCAGTATCCATTATCAACAAGGTCAAGTTTTTTGAAAATCAAGTTTTCCAGCCAGTGGATTTCTAAAAATTAGAAGATAACAGGTTTCTGTTTGTAAGACTATATCGTTACTAGCAAATCATTTTTGAACCAAGCAGTACATTTGTTGCTCACTGCTAAAATGTGCGGTAATACTAATTTTCATTAATTTATAATACTAAATAATTAAGTAGTTACTGAAAAAGACGCTGCTTCTTAGTGTTTCACCTTTACATCTTTCTCAGGATAAAGAGTCAGGTCATTAATTTTAGTACAATTATTTCCCTAAACTGGGGTGAAAGGTGGTTTTTAACCTGAAGACCATTTGTTCCATGTGTGTGTGTCAATTTAACCTATCTGTTTAGATATGTGACCTATTACAAGTATTGTCCTATGCTGCCCTAGACATTGCTGAGTGCACAATTGTACTCATCTCACAGGCTAGTATGGAGAAGGCGATGGCACCCCACTCCAGTACTCTTGCCTGGAAAATCCCATGGACGGAGGAGCCTGGTAGGCTGCAGTCCATGGAGTCGCGAAGAGTGAACACAACTGAGTGACTTCACTTTCACTTTTGACTTTCATGCATTGGAGAAGAAAATGGCAACCCAGTCCAGTGTTCTTGCCTGGAGAATCCCAGGGATGGGGGAGCCTTGTGGGCTGCTGTCTATAGGGTTACACAGAGTCGAACATGACTGAAGTGACTTAGCAGCACAGGCTAATAAAGTGATGCTTAAAATTCTCCAAGCCAGGCTTCAACAGTACATGAACTGTGAACTTCCAGATGTTCAAGATGGTTTTAGAAAAGGCAGAGGAACCAGAGATCAAATTGCCAACATCCATTGGATTATTGAAAAAAGAGAGTTACAGAAAGACATCTATTTCTGCTTTAATGACTATGACAAAGCCTTTGACTGTGTGGACCACAAAAAACTGTGGAAAATTCTTAAAGAGATGGAATACCAGACCTCCTGACCTGCCTCTTGAAACATCTGTATGCAGGTCATGAAGCAACAGTTATAACTGAACATGGAAGAACAGACTGTTTCCAAATAGGAAAAGGAATACGTCAAGGCTGTATACTGTCACCCTGCTTATTTAATTTATATCAGAGTACATCATGAGAAGCGCTGGGCTGGATGAAGCACAATCACAATTGCCAGGAGAAATATTAATAACCTCAGATATGCAGATGACACCACCCTCATGGCAGAAAGTGAAGAATAACTAAAGACCCTCTTGATGAAAGAAGAGAGTGAAAAAGTTGGCTTAAAGCTCAACATTGAGAAAACTACGATCATGGCATCTGGTTTCATCACTTCATGGCAAATAGATGGGGATACAGGGGAAACAGTGTTAGACTTTATTTTGGGGGGCTCCAAAATCACTACAGATGGTGATTGCAGCCATGAAATTAGAAGATGCTTACTCCTTGGAAGAAAAGTTATGACCAACCTAGATAGCATATTCAAAAGCAGAGACATTACTTTGCCAACAAAGGTCCATTTAGACAAGGCTATGGTTTTTCCAGTGGTCATGTATGGATGTGAGAGTTGGACTGTGAAGAAGGCTGGGTGCTGAAGAATTGATGGTTTTGAACTGTGGTGTTGGA
>SJYV01023102.1:207922-223655 GCA_006410875.1 Neotragus pygmaeus
TTCATACATGCAGTCGCTCAGTCATGCCTGACTCTTTTGCGATTCCATGGACTGTCTTCCGCCAGGCCCCTCTGTCCAGGAGTTTTCCAGGCAAGAATACTGGAGTGGGGTGCCATTTCCTCCTCCAGGGGAATCTTCCCAATCAGGGATCGAACCTTCACCTCTTGGGTCTTCTGCATTGGCAGGTGGGTTCTTGACCACTAGCGACACCTGAAAGGCCCCATGGATTATTATTAGTGCCACCCAAAGTACCAGTTCAATAGAGACAAGAAGCTTACCTCAGAATGTGAATCAAGACCTGCTTCCTTCATCAGGAGAGTCTCCTTGTGAATTTCTGGGACTCAAAAGTCTGTTTAATGATGGAATGGATTTACATTCCCTTGCAAGTTCTTTGTCTTGTTAACAGCAACCATCAGTGTGAGGAGCGGCAGCCAGGTCCACAGACCTCACCTGAAGTAGCACTAGTCCAGAGCTTTCCCTGGGAGAGGAAATTCTGAGTGTAATTAGTTTCTCTCTCTTAGACTGCTTCCTCACAAAAGGCACAGAGTGGGAGAGAGGGAAGCTTTTGCATCAGAATGATGCTTCCAGTCTGCACAAAATATACTATTTTCTTTTTAATCATAAGGGAATAATTTTTCTCCACTTAACCATCAGTTTTGTCCTTTGAAGTCAGATCTTGTGTTAAGTCCAATTTGCACAGAATGGTCCTCTAGGAAACTTTCTAATCACTCACAGGATTGGTCTGTTTCTAATGCAGAAGTGCCTTGGTCCCTGAAGTGAATCACATGCACTTATTTGGTACATTTACCAAAGGAAAACTTTTAAAAATAATTGAAAATCAGATTAACGAGAATCTAAGCAGAAACATGACATGACTTGGCTCTGCTCCCTATTCCTGGGCAGGAGGCATGTATTTCTGGAAGCGGTTGGGACATTTCTTTAAGGTTAAAGGAAGGAGACTTCAGTCTGCTTGGCAAGTCTGTCAAAGTCTTTCACAACAGTGCACTATCAGGCGTCTCAAGGCATCTGCTAGAGACAGGACAACTTTATTTATTTATTTATTTTGGTCCAAATGAAACCAGGGATGGAAATGACAGTGAGTTAATTAAAGGGTATTTAGTTGAGATCTGCCAAGGTTCAGAACATTATCTTGGGCATATACATGTAAAGGATGGGATTAAATTCATTAGAGGGATTAGAAATAAGGAGAAAAAATAAATACCAGAAAAAAAAAAAGAGACATAAACTATATAAATGCCAAAAATATGTTTTCTTCAAACTCTGAAAATAGACGTGCTGACTTCTCTAGGAAACATGTATCTTAAACTGTTGGAAAACAAAACAGTATACCTAAAAGTAATAAGGGTGCAAGTGTTAGAAATGAAACCTCCTAATAACACAAGCTCCTCACACTGCTTGTGTTGTTATTAGGCATCTCTGTGCTTCCAAATGTTTCATTAAAGTCTCCATTATTAATTAAAACTAAGAATGTAGCATGAAGTAGGCCAGAGGGGAACATCCAAGCTCCCAATACAGACCCGCAAAGATGGGAGGCCGCTGTGCTCCCTGCAGTTCTGATTCATGCTGCACCAGGATGTTCTTACTCCCACCTTGTCTAAACACATTTTTACATGGTATCAGCCTTCCTCATAGGACGATCAGTGATGGACCTCAAAAATCCATTCATTTATCTGCTCAGTAAGTTTTTACAGAGCACTTGTTTATGTCACACCACACTTTGCTGCTGCTGCTGCTAAGTCGCTTCAGTCATGTCTGACTCTGTGCGACTCCATAGATGGCAGCCCAACAGGCTCCCCCGTCCCTGGGATTCTCCAGGCAAGAACACTGGAGTGGGTTGCNTTCTGGAACTCTCTTGCTTTTTCCATGATCCAGCGGATGTTGGCAATTTGATCTCTGGTTCCTCTGACCTTGCTCATGCTCATGTCGTTGACTCAGTAAGCCATCCAACCATCATCATCTGTTGTCCCCTTCTCTTTTTGCTTCAGTCTTTACAAGCATCAAGGTCTCTTTCATCCTCATCAAGAGACTCTACAGTTCCTCTTTACTTTCTGCCATTAGCATGGTATCATCTGCATATCTGAGTTTATTGATTTTTCTGCCAGCAGTTTATGATTCCAGCTTACGTGTCATCCAGCCCAGCATTTCACATGATGTACACTGCAAAGAAGTTAAATATGCAGGGAGACAATGTATAGCCTTGATGTACTCTTTCCCCAATTTGGTANCTGCATATCTGAGTTTATTGATTTTTCTGCCAGCAGTTTATGATTCCAGCTTACGTGTCATCCAGCCCAGCATTTCACATGATGTACACTGCAAAGAAGTTAAATATGCAGGGAGACAATGTATAGCCTTGATGTACTCTTTCCCCAATTTGGTACCAGTCTGTTGTTCCATGTCCAGTTCTAACTATTGCTTCTTGACCTGCATACAGATTTCTCAGGAAGCAGGTCAGGTGTTCTGGTATTTCCATCTCTTTAAGAATTTTCCACAGTTTGTTGTAATCCATACAGTCAAAGGCTTGGACACAGTCAATAAAGCAGATGTAGATGGTTTTCTGGAATTTTCTGACTTTTTCTATGATCTAGTGGATGTCGGCAATTTTGATCTCTGATTCCTCTGCCTTTTCTAAATCCAACTTGTACACCTGGAAGTTCTCGGTTCATATACTGTTGAAGCCTAGCTTGCAGGATTTGAGCATTACCTTGCTAGCATGTGAAATGAGTGCAATTGTGTGTTAGTTTCAATATTCTTTGGAATTGCCCTTCTTTGAGATTTGAATGAAAACTGACCTTTTCCAGTCCTGTGGCAACTGCTGGGTAACCAGCCAAGAGAAGCCATAATAGGATGAAAGGAAGGGTGCAATCATGTTTAAAATCAGACCTCGTACCTGCCAGAGTCAGGTACAGAGTCAGAGGGTGCAAACAAAACCTTGTGCACACCAAAACCCAGGGAAAGGAGCAGTGACCTCCACAAGAGATCGAGCTGGGGCTGCCTTTGAGTCTTTGAGTGTCTTTTGTGGAGGCATGGGTCAGCAGTACCCTGCCGTGGGGACAGTGGCTCAGGTAGCAGTGGTCCTTGGAGAGGCAGCATGTGGCATAAGTCCTCTTAGAGAAGGTCACTATTAGCCCCACTATAGAGCCACCAAGTAGGTGACCCACAAATTGCAGAACAATTATACTAAAGAAGTTTTTGCACTGTTAACAGCACATCCTCTAGGGCCCACAACAGATTTTCCAACCTGGGGATCTGGCAAAGAGAATTTGACTTTGAAGGCCAGTGGGAATTCAAATTGTCTTATATATTTGGAAAATCCCAAAGATTCCGTTAAAAAATATGTTCAAACTAATAAAAATTCATTAAAGTTGTTTTAGTTGCTCAGTCATTTCCAACTCCTTTGTGACTCCATGGACTGTAGGTTGCCAGACTCCTCTCTCCATGGGATTTTCCAGGCAAGAATATTGAAATGGGTTGCTATTTCCTTCTCCAGGGGATCTTCCTGACCAGGGGATTGAACTTGCATCTCTTGCATTAGCAGGTGTATTATTTACCATGGACCCCGTAGGGAAGCCTTTATTAAAGTTGCAAGATATAAAATCAACATATAAAAATCAATACACTAACAACAAAATATTTGAAAATGAAGCAAAGGAAATCTCATTTACCATAGCCTCAAAAATAATGAAATACTTAGGAACAAATTTAATCAAGGAAGTGAAATATCTGTACACTGAAAACTATGACTGTTAAAAGAAATGAAGACACAAATAAATGTGAAGATATCCCATGTTCATGCATCAGAGGAATTAATGTTGCAATGTCCATACTACCTAAAGTCATCTATAGATTAAATGTAATATCTTAAAATTCCAATAACATTTTTCATAGAAAAAAGTTCTAAAATTCATGTAGAGCAATCAAAGATCATGAATAGCCAAAGCAATGCTTAGAAAGAAGAAAAAAGCTGAAAGCGTCATATATACTTTATTATTCAAATCTATTTTAAATAAAGCTGCAGTGGTCAAGTGGGCATAGTACTGACATAAAAGCAGACACTTGGACAGATGGAAAAGAATTGAGAGCCGAATAATAAGCCCTTGACAATGGTGCTGGGAATATTCAGTGGGGAAAGGAAATTCTTTTCAAAAAATAGTGCTGGGAGAATTAGATAATCATGTAAAGAAGAATTAAACTCCTATCTTATACCACTGATAAAAACTAACTAGTTTTATATCCATATAAAAATAAATTTAAATGTAAAATTTCTAGTAAAGAACATAGGGGGAATCTTGACATTGGTCTTGGCAGTGATTTTTTTTGATGATGTCAAAAGCATAAATAAGAAAAACAAAAATCAATAAATAGGGATGTATTAGACTAAGAAGCTTTTGCACAATGAAAGCAACAATCAACAGAATGAAAAGATAGCCTATGAGTGGGGGGGAAATATTTGTAAATCACCTTATTGAATAAGGGTTAATATTCAAAATATAAATTATCTCACATATAACTTAATAGCAAAAAATAATCTTATTTTAAAAATGGACAGAATGTCTGAATAGGTTTTTTGCCAAAGATGACATTAAGTGGTCATCAGATACATGAAAAGATTTTCAATATTACTAATATTACTATTCATCTGGGAAATTCAAACTAAGGCCACAATGAGGTATCACCTTATGTCTGTTACAATGGCTACCATCAGTGAATAGAGTCACTCTCAGTATATTCTTTGTAAGAGTCAAGCAGTTTGCTAAGCTGCTTGATTTATTCCTTAGGAACATTTATATGTTCCAAAAAAAAAAAAAGTCTTAACTTGGGAATTACAAAATATGCATTGCTTTCAGTTCAGTTCAGTTCAGTTCAGTCGCTCACTCCGACTCTTTGCGACCCTATGAATCACAGCACGCTAGGCCTTCCTGTCCATCGCCATTTAGAAGTTTATTAAATTATCCTACCTATACATAATATTAACAGTCATCTGTTCTCGGTCAGGAAGCAACAGTTAGAACTGGACATGGAACAGGAGACTGGTTCCAAATAGGAAAAGGAGTACGTCAAGGTTATATATTGTCACCCTGCTTATTTAACTTATATGCAGAGTACATCATGAGAAATGCTGGACTGGAAGAAACACAAGCTGGAATCAAGATTGCTGGGAGAAATATCAATAACCTCAGATATGCAGATGATACCACCCTTATGGCAGAAAGTGAAGAGGAACTAAAAAGCCTCTTGATGAAAGTGAAAGNGGGTTGCAAAGAGTCGGACACACTGAGCGACTGAGCTGAAGTGATTCTCTCATGCATGTTTTGAATGCATGCATATTTATGATATATTTTCTTTAATTTATATGAATTAAGTAATAATTCATCATGATTTAAATGAAAGATCTAGGGAGGGGGTGGAGAAGGTGAGATGTATGGAAAGAGTAACATGGAAACTTACATTATTGCTGCTGCTGTTGCTTTAGTTGTGTCTGACTCTGTGTGACCCCATAGGTGGCAGCCCACTAGGCTCCTCCGTCCATGGGATTCTCCAGGCAAGATTACTGGAGTGGGTTGCCATTGCCTTCTCTGGAAACTTACATTACCTATGTAAAATAGATAGCCATCAGCAATTTGCTGTATGGCTCAGAAAACTCAAACAGGGGCTCCGTATCAACCTAGAGGGGTGGGATAGGGAAGGAGATGGGAGGTTCAAAAGGGAGGGGATATATGTATACCTGTGGCTGATTCATGTTGAGGTTTGACAGAAAACAGCAAAATTCTATAAAGCAATTGTCCTTCAATAAAAAATAAATTAATTAAAAAGATCTGGTAAAATTCGATCAATTTAGGAAAATAATTTATCATTTATCATAGACAAAATATCTTAGTACCAACCAACAGTTTAATTGGTTATATTTAAAGTTAAGTATTTTTCTGATTATTTAGAAGAGCATATTAGCTTCATCTTATGTTTAAAACTATGTAAAATGCAGTCGATTACTTATGAAGCTTTTGTTGTTCAGTCGCTAAGTCATATTTGATCCTTTTGACATCATGGACTGCAGCAAGCCCTGTTTCCTTGTCCTTCGCTGTCTCCTGAAGTTCGGCATTTTGAATATCACTGAGGTGAAAGTGATATAAAGACTCAAGTGTGCCTGTCACTTATATGGTTAACAGCAAACACAATTTTATAGTTACAAAACTACATTCTCAAAAATTAAAGATAAAATTTGACACTGGCAGAAACGTGATTCACTTAAAGGAAATATAAAAACACTCAGGTATGTTTAAATTACCTCAGTTCTCTTCATTTGCCGAGGTGTTTAGGGATTAAAAAAAGTAGTGGTCTCATAGGCACACATTGTTTATAAGCTCAGGATTTTGTGTACTCAGACTTTTTTTTTTCTAAAAGGCATAATCTTACTCAAAACATCACTCAGAAACCCATTTTCTCTCACAAGAGACTTTTTAATTAACAGTCACATCTGTGCTATTACACTGTATTTTTGCAAAGCTAGCAACAACTTAAGCCACATTATTAAATTATGAAAAAAAAAGCATAAATCTCAATGGACTTGTTTGAAGTTTTGAGAACCAGAAGTAGTGATCCCTATGCCTATAGAATCTGGCCTTGTATTACTTAAATTATTGTAATGATATTATTAAATATTTAATAGTATAATATTTTGAGTAACTTCAAATATACATGACATTTAAAATTAGCCTGTTTAAACTATTTAAGAGTACCTGAATAAATTTGATTTAAAATCAGTTTTAAATCTATTTAAAGTAGCAGAGATACTAGAAGATGCAATTTTCCAAGAAACCAATAAATCAATAAATCAGCAGTTTAATATGTAAATGAAATATGTAATAGATTAAATAATTAACGTATAAAATCACTTTGTAGGGTTGGAGCTGCTTGAAAAAACATTGAGATGAATTATTATTGCTACATAATCCTCATTTAACTTGTATACAAAATCTTTGGGGCTTCCCTGATTGATCAGCAGGTAAAGAATTAGCCTGCAGTGCAGGAGACGCAAATTCTATCCCTGGGTCGGGAAGATCCCCTGGTGGAAGAAATGGCAACCCACTCCAATATTCTTGCCTGAAGAATCCCATGGAGAGAAAAACCCAACAGGTGACAGTCAGAAGGGTCGCAAAGAGTCAGACAGGACTGAGAAACTAAACACAAACACACACATACAAAATCTTTACTTGAAAATAATCACTAGCCTAATTTTATGTAGCTTCCCTGGTGGCTCAGATGGTAAAAAATCTGCCTAAAATGCAGGAGAGCCAGGTTCAGTCCCTAGGTCTGGAAGATCCCCTGGAGAAGGAATGGTAACCCACTCCAGTATTCTTGCCTGGAGAATTCCATGGACGGGGAACCTGGCAGGATACAGTCCATGGGATTGCAAAGAGTCTGACAGGACTGAGCGACTAACACTTTCACTTTCACTTTAATTAGTACTGAAAGATGATATCTCTGCTTTATCTTTCTTTATTCCTCAGTTTTCCTATTCATTCTTTGCATCTTATTATATTACTTTCTAATCATTTACTGGGAATTTTCACAGAAAATTTTGCAAGGCATTTTTTATTTTGTCTTTAAATTAGAATTAAAATTCCAACTCATGAATTCATGTCTAGTGTTTGATAATAAAATATTATTGAAATAAGAGAAACAAAAATCTGTACTCACTATTCTCTTTTAAAACCTTTGGTAAGTTAACAGCTATATTCTGCACTTAAAAAGTATAGTTTTTATTCTGTAATGAGCTACACACTGAACATACTAATATTAGCTCTCATTAAGAAAAATATAATTGTACACAGTGAAAAAGCATTTAATATTATGTCAAATATTTCAAATCATTTTATGGAAAATTGTTGAAGTTTTACTTAACTTTAAATTGCATGTGAACCTAAGAATTAATTACAATTGATTTTATGGAACATTAAAGGAGGACTTTTAGAATTCTGTTGTTTTTCAAAAAGTTTTGAAAAATACAATTTATTTTCCTCATTNTTCCCAGTAACTTTAAATTGCATGTGAACCTAAGAATTAATTACAATTGATTTTATGGAACATTAAAGGAGGACTTTTAGAATTCTGTTGTTTTTCAAAAAGTTTTGAAAAATACAATTTATTTTCCTCATTATCACTGGAGACCAGAGAAAGCTGATGTAATTTGGTAATGGTAAGTCTTGCCTTCTTTTAAAAGGAATATTTAAAACATGCCACCTAATTCTAATGATTTACAGGAAAACTACAGTGCAGCATATTATATTAATACTATTGTTCCTTTCCAAAAAAAGGAAAAAGGATCATGGACTGTGGTTCTATAGTTCAAAAAGATGAATATATGAATGTTTGAAGTTTTTAATGAAAGGCAAGATATTTATAATTGATAACTAATGCAATATGTATATAGAAATTTGCATTTATAACAAAATATAAGTAGATGAATTTCGATTATGATTATTTTTTTGTGAAATACTTATCTTAAATTACCCTTTCTATGTGTGGATTTATTAAATAAACCTACCCAATGTTTTATTATGTCTAGACACATAAACTTTCATTGAGATGAATTATGCAAAATCATGTCTCTCTTCTGCCAGAATTGCAAATGTTTATATACACCATATAATTGAGATTGAGTCTATTAAATACATCTCATCTTTAAAATGAAACTGATATCAGAGTGATCCAAGCCGGGGGATGGGGGCGGGGGCAGTGTGGAAATGGAATTAGCCTTAGATTTAAAACCAACAAAAAAGCAAAACAAAAAAGAAACCAAAACCAAAATCTTCTCCTGAGGTAGTTGAGAAATAAGACATGTTGTTTCAGATGCAGTTAATGTTATAGGTACACAACCCCACCGATCAGCAGAAAATTGGGTTAAAGATTTACTGAGCATGGCCTTGTCCACCAGAGCAAGACCCAGTTTTACCCACAGCCAGTTCCTATGACACTGGAAGATGAACTCCCCAGGTTGGTAGGTGCCCAATATGCTACTGGAGAAGAGAAGAGAAATAGCTCCAGGAGTGAAGAGTCTGAGCCAAAGCAGAAACAATGCCTTGCTGTGGATGTGTCTGGTGGTGAAAGTAAAGTATGATGCTGAAAAGAACATAGGAACCTGGAATGTTAGGTCCATGAATCAGTGTAAATTGTAAGTGGTCAAATAGGAGATGACAAGAGTGAACATCGACATTCTAGGAATCAGTGAACTAAAGTGGACAGGAATGAATGAATTTGATTCATATGATCATTATATCTACTACTGTGGGCAATAATCCCTTAGAAGAAAAGAAGTAGCCCTCATAGTCTAATTGAAGAGTCCAAAATGCAGTACTTGGGCACAATATCAAAAAAAAGAATGATCTCTTTTTATTTCCAAGGCAAACCATTCAATATCAGAGTAATGAACTCTATGCCCCAGCCACTAATGCTGAAGAAACTGAAGCTGAACAGTTCTATGAAGACCTACAAAGCCTTCTAGAACTAACACCACCACCCCCCCACCCCCGGCAAAAAAAAAAGATGTCCATTTTATCATAGGGTACTGGAGTGCAAAAGTAGGAAGTCAAGAGATACCTGAAATAACAGGCAAGTTTGGTCTTGGAGTACAAAATGAAGCAGGGCGAAGGCTAACNCTACAAAGCCTTCTAGAACTAACACCACCACCCCCCCACCCCCGGCAAAAAAAAAAGATGTCCATTTTATCATAGGGTACTGGAGTGCAAAAGTAGGAAGTCAAGAGATACCTGAAATAACAGGCAAGTTTGGTCTTGGAGTACAAAATGAAGCAGGGCGAAGGCTAACAGAATTTTGCCAAGAGAACACACTGATCATAGCAAACACCCTCTTCTTGCAACACAAGAGAAGACTGTACACATGGACATCACCAGATGGTCAGTACCAAAATAGATTGAGTATATTCTTTGCAGCCAAAGATGTAGAAGCTCTATACAGTTAGCAAAAACAAGACTGGGAGCTGACTGTGGCTCAAATCATGAACTTCTTCTTTTTTTTTTTAATTTTATTTATTTTTTTTACTTTATTTTACTTTATAATACTCTATTGGCTTTGCCGTACATCGACATGAATCCACCACAGGTGTACACGAGCTCCCAATCCTGAATCACCCTCCCACCTCCCACCCCACAACGTCTCTCTGGATCATCTCCGTGCACTTCTTATTTCCAAATTCAGGCTGAAATTGAAGAAAGTAGGGAAAGTCGCTAGGCCATTCAGATTTGACCTAAATCAAATCTCTTATGCTTATACAGTGGAAGTGACAAATTTAAGGGGTTAGATAGATAGAGTGCCTGAAGAAACTATGGACAAAGGTTTGTGTCATTGTACAGGAAGCAGTGNCTGAAATTGAAGAAAGTAGGGAAAGTCGCTAGGCCATTCAGATTTGACCTAAATCAAATCTCTTATGCTTATACAGTGGAAGTGACAAATTTAAGGGGTTAGATAGATAGAGTGCCTGAAGAAACTATGGACAAAGGTTTGTGTCATTGTACAGGAAGCAGTGATCAAAACCATTCTCAAGGAAAAGAATTGCAAAAAGGCAAAATGGTTTTCTGAGGAGGCCTTACAAATAGCTGAGAAAAGAATAGAAGCTAAAGACAAAAGAGAATGGGAAATATAGCCAAATGAGTGCGGAGTTCCAAAGAATAGCAAGGAGAAATAAAAAAGCCTTCTTCAGTGATCAGTGCAAATAAATAGAGGGAAAACAAAGAAATGGGAAAGACTAGAGATCACTTCAAGAAAATTAGAGATACCAATGGGACATTTTATGCAAAGATGGGCAGAAGGACAGAAATGGTAGGGATCTAACAGAAGTAGAAGATATTAAGAGGTGGCAAGAATACAAAAAATAACTAAACAAATAGATCTTCATGACCCAGATAACCATGATAGTGTGATCATTCATCTAGTCCAGACATCCTGGAGAGCCTCTTGATGAAGGTGAAAGAGAAGAATGAAGCGGTTAAAACCCAACATTCAAAATGAAGATCATGGCATCCATTCCCATCACTTCATGGCAAATAGATNTAAACCCTGTCTCTTATACACATCTGGAGTGGGGGCAGGGGGAGAAGGGGACGACGGAGGATGAGATGGCTGAATGGCATCACCAACTCGATGGACTTGAATTTGGGTGAACTCCAGGAGTTCAGGGAGGCCTGGCGTCCTGTGATTCATGGGATCGCAAAGAGTCGGACACAAATGAGCAACTGAACTGAACTGTATATTCAAGAAAAGGACCTGTGTAAAGTAAGAAATCAACTCTAGGGATGGCTATTTGGAGAGAAATTTGAAAGATAGTCAAGATCCAACATGATAGGATTCAGTTAAAATTGTTAGCAAAGCTTATTAATAGCAAAAGTGGAGAGCTGGACCATTCCTTAAATCTGAGTTTTCATGATTAGGTGGAAATTGTTGCCCTTCGGTAAAGTTAGCAAAAACATGGGTGAAGGTGTGAACTAGGGATTTAGGTTAAGGATCAAAGAAGGGGAAATTAACCTACTTTTTTTCATGTTAAATATTTCTTTTCATTAGCACATCAAAATGGTGTGTCACAAATATTTTGTTCAAAAACTCAAAACTAAAGGGTCGACTGTGCTGGTTTCCTACATGTCTATCATCTCCACATGTTTCTAAGCTTGCTGAGAAAAATTAATTTATGTTATTAATCTTTGAAACCCTAAATGACTGAAATATCACATTATAAATAATAGGTTCTCATGATTTCTTTCTTAATCAAGTGAAGGTACAATGAACTCAGATCTTCAGTATTTTTACATTTTTCACATTGTAGAATTGGGGGGAAATTACGTTTTTAAATTTGCATAGAATGTTTACATATAAATATCTTTGATTGAATTATTCACAGTTCTCCAGTTATAATCATAAAGTAAACTCAAGAAAGAAAGAGTAAAACACTCTTATTTTTAGTCCTTGGCAGCTGATTGACATGCTGCTATTCAGTTGGACATAATTTCCCTCTTTTTTCCATAATTAAAACTAATGTAATTACTTATATGATATAAATTAGACTTTCAAGATTTTGCTTCAAATTGAACTGGAACAAGATATCAAGTCAATGTGTTAAAATTATTATAGCATACTTCTTTTCTGAATGGGATACATTGTTTTAGAAAAGGTTAGTTTCTTTTTTCATTCATTTTAATTAGCTAATAATATTACCAGAAATGGAACGCCATGGCTAATGCATCACTATACTCAACTCAAACATTCAATATAATTATTAATACAAATAGGTTATAATATCTAATAAAAGCACTTTTTTTTGGACATGAACTAAAATATCTAATGAAGGGGTGACAAAAACAGTAAAATAAAAGCCGTCATTATATTGAGTTAGAAAGAGATTCATTTAACTGGTTAGGACTCTGACTGAAATAGCTGCATTCAATTTGTTAATAGTTTTTTTTTTTTTAATAGGATGCAATTTTTCTAACTGTCCCACTGACAGTTCAGCATTTGCAAATCTAGCTCTAGAACTACCATCAACTCACTGCATGAATTCCAAATTTATATTTGGCAAACAACAGGATATTACTTTACCTACAGTGCTTATTCTGAAATATAAGGATATGATATTTATTCTTCTGTTTCTTAATAGAATCTACTGAGAAATAAATCACCTTTGTTGGAAATCTAAACAACTGAGATTTATTTCAAGCTCTATAATTTTATGAGAACCAAGAGATAATAAACAGTCTGATACTATGACTATTTTCAAAGAAGCAACTTGGAGACTATGTGCTGGGAGCCAGTGTGAGGAATCCTGCCCGTGGCAAAGGTCATGAGGAAGGAGGCCTGACATAATCAAAGGCAGGATCAGGCCTCAGGGGTCCCCCTGGATTTTCTCGAGCATCTACCCCCCAAAACCAGAGTCTGCCTGCTTTACTGTGTCATGCTTTCCACCTACTCTTATGACATTAACAGGGGGCTATCTCCCACCACCTTTCTCTGAAAAAAGTTAACTTAGAGCTCCAGTTAATAAGTCTCCTGGGCGTAAGAAGAGTGTTTCAATCCAAAAACTCCCCTGATGGCTTTCTAGCCTGCCTGACAAATTTATCCAGCCTCTCATAACCACACGTGATTGTTCACAGCCTCCCAACTGTGAGAAGCATGAGATGCTCTAAATTTTTTAAATACAGAGTCTTATGAGAAGTTAGAAATTATTAGTATAGTATTAGTGGGTTGTTAGAAATATACTGGTGGAGGGTTTTGTTGTTGAGCCAATATTTGCTCCTAAGTCTCCATATCTCTTGTCCTTTATATACATTAATTGATATAACTAGCATATAGGAAAAATAAGCAATAACCTTTGATATTAATCATGTTAGACCTTGGGATAGTAAATTATTTTCTTGATTATAGCCCACTGCACCTTTGTCCTGTAGGAATGCAACTTTATCTGGTGCCTTCGGAGGGTGGTGCCTGACTTAAGAAAAATCACCTTTGGAGAAAATAAGTTTTCTGGTTGACTAATCATCATTAGAAAGAGTCATAAAATGTTAGCAGGCCCCCTGGCCAGAAGATGATGTAAAATCCTCTAAGACCTTTGTAAACATTTATATGAAGCACCTGGTTTCAATAAGGGTCAGGACTGCTGACCCCACGTGACTTTGTATTTTCCATTTATCTTTATGTATAACTCAAAGTATAAAAGCAGCCCTGGAAAATAAAGAAACGGAGCAGTTACTGGAAAGACTGCTTTCCCCATGTCATTCTTTCTCACTCTCCTTTTCGGGCTGAATTCCCATCTGGAGCATGGAGGCTCGCCAGGCCTACTAATTTTGCCTGGGCTGCTAAGATCGGAACGGGGAGGCGCTTTGTGTCTCCACTCCTTCGGGAGACCAGGAAGACACCTGTGGCCTACGTGGGCAATGAAAACCCCTTGTCTCAGGGTTTTATTGGTTTTCCACATAAACCAAGTTATTCAGCATATTTTCTCCACTAATTTCCCTATTGCACTATTCTTTTCTAATCTCTCTCCATATCTTTAACTAAAAATTTTCCTCTAGACGCTGATGCCATCCCCAATTCGAATTACCCTGGATCCATTGGGGCTGGACCCCGGCAACTATGGTTAGCTCAAATCCTATATTAGAAATACTACAATCTGCAACAAGATATTGGATATGTATGGAACAAAGCTATGTATATTAAAGATGATGATTACTGGTTGAACTATCCAAAGAAGAAGATAGCTTATTTTCTGAGAATTCAGACTCTGGAATCCAACTGCCTGGATTGCATCATTATTATTCAGTATATTTGTAGCAGTAGATGCAGGTTGTGTTACTCAAAGTGTGAAACATTGGGACCTATGCATTTATATGTTTTTTTCCCCCAGTTTATTCAACATATTTTTTCATTTTTATAATACAACTTATGAAAAAGTGATAATAATTTCCATCTTACAGGTGAGGAAACTGGCAAAACCATGGCTGAGAAACATGCCCAGGTTTACCAGCCAGTATGTGTAGAAAGGATGTTGGCAGACTAGCCAAGCCACCATAGATGCCTAGGATATTTATTCTATTATGAATGCTGTTCTAAATCTATTGCTATAGGGTAGAAAGAGTCATCTAGAGATCTCAAGGACTCACTAAAAGAAGTGTACAAGATAGTTTCAAGATAATATGATTCTAGTTGAAAATTATAAATATCATTGCTTTATTCAAAATATAATACCAAAATAAAAATGAGGTTTTTAGTTGATTATAAATTGGATGCAGACTTATTTTAAATGTTATGTAATAGGAAATATCATATAATCCTAGGTGATTATTATCATTATTTTTTTAGGGAGTATACCTAACTCTGCTTTTGAAAACAAAAAAGGTAATTTTAATATTTTTATTGGAGTTAATAAATCCAGTTAATAAATAATAAAAGTGAGTAATAAATGAGTGAATGAATAAGTAAATAATAAAAAATTTCCAGTGGTCATGTATGGATGTGAGAGTTGGACTGTAAAGAAAGCTGAGTGCCAAAGAATTGATGCTTTTGAACTGTGGTGTTGGAGAAGACTCTTGAGAGTCCTTTGGACTGCAAGGAGATCCAACCAGTCCATCCTAAAGGAGACCAGTACTGGGTGTTCATTGGAAGGACTGATGCTGAAGCTGAAACTCCAATACTTTGGCCACCTGATGCAAAGAGCTGACTCATTTGAAAAGTCCCTGATGCTGGGAGGAGTTGAGGGCAGGAGGAGAAGGGGACGACAGAAGATGAGATGGCTGGATGGCATCACCAACTTGATGCATGTGAGTTTGAGTGAACTCCGGGAGTTGGTGATGGACAGGGAGGCCTGGTGTGCTGCAATTCATGGGGTCGCAAATAGTCAGACATGACTGAGCAACTGAACTGAACTGAAGCAAGGACATTACTTTGCCGACTAAGGTCCCTCTAGTCAAGGCTATGGTTTTTCCTGTGTTTATGTATGTTCACCCTGATTATTTAACTTATATGCAGAGTACGATAAATGCTGGGCTGAAAGAAGCACAATCTGGAATCCAGATTGCCGGGAGAAATATCAATAAGCTTAGATGTGCAGATGACACCATCCTTATGGCAGAAAGTGAAGAGGAACTAAAATGCCTCTTGATGAACGTGAAAGTGGAGAGTGAAAAAGTTGGCTTAAAGTTCAACATTCAGAAAA
>SJYV01023102.1:224607-249337 GCA_006410875.1 Neotragus pygmaeus
GATCTGAGCCACAGTCAGCTTCCAGTCTTTTTTTTGCTGACTGTATAGAACTTCTCCATCTTTGGCTGCAAACAGTGTAATCAGTATGACTTTGGTGATGTATTGACAATCTGTTGATGTCCATGTGTAGAGTCTTCTCTTGTGTTGTTAGAAGAGGGTGTTTCCTCTGACCAGTGCATTCTCTTGGCAAAACTCTGTTGGCCTTTGCCCTGCTTAGTTCTGAACTCCAAGGCCAAATTTGCCCATTACTCGAGGTATTTCTTGACTTCCCACTCCTGCATTCCAGTTCCCTATAATGAAAAGGACATCGTTGGGTGTTATTTCTAGAAAGTCTTGTAAGTCTTCATAGAACCGTTCAACTTCAGCATTTTTAGCATTACTGGTTGGGGCATAGACTTAGATTACCATGATATTGAATGGTTTGCCTTGGAAATGAACAGAAGTCATTCTGTCATTTTTGAGATTACATCCAAGTACTGCTTTTGAACTGTGGTGTTGGAGAAGACTCTTGAGAGTCCCTTGGACTACAAGGAGATGCAACCACTCCATCCTAAAGGAGATCAGTTCTGGGTGTTCATTGGAAGGACTGATGTTGAAGCTGAAACTCCAATACTTTGGCCACCTGATGCGAAGAGCTGACTCATTTGAAAAGACCCTGATGGTGGTAAAGATTGAGGGCAGGAGGAGAGGGGGATGACAGAGGATGTGATGGTNGTATGGATGTAAGAGTTGGACTGTGAAGACGGCTGAGTGCTGAAGAATTGATGCTTTTAAACTGTGGTGTTGGAGAACACTCTTGAGAGTCCACTGGACTACAAAGGAGATCCAACCAGTCCATTCTGAAGAAGATCAGACCTGGGTGTTCTTTGGAGGGAATGATGCTGAAGCTGAAATTCCAGTACTTTGGTCACCTCATGCGAAGAGTTGACTCATTGGAAAAGACTCTGATGCTGGGAGGGATTGGGGGCAGGAGGAGAAGGGGACGACAGAGGATGAGATTCCTGGATGGCATCACGGACTCGATGGATGAGTCTGAGTGAACTCCGGGAGTTGGTGATGGACAGGGAGGCCTGGTGTGCTGCGATTCATGGGGTTGCAAAGAGTCGGACACAACTGAGGAACTGAACAGAACTGAACTGATGCATTTAGACATCTTTGTCATTCAGTTGAATTATGATTCGGTTGCTTTGATGTCAAGTTTTAATGTTGTATTTTTTATGGCAAGGACTATATTTCCTTTCACCTGGTATTTCACTTATGAATTTCACAATTAGACAAGAGTATTTAGAAAGTTATAATCATGTTTACTTAATATGAATGAATGTCTTCCCTCTTTTTAATGGAAGAAAATATTGCAATTAGTTTTAGCACATAGGATGCCAATCTAATACAGAAATCAGACTCATAGTTTTTAAATTTTGGCAGATTTTCTTTTGTGGACTATTCCAGTGACTCAAATAATTTCTTATTGTATGCAGGCTTAATGGGGTTAGAAACTGCAATGCCTTGTCTTGTTTTAAATCAGAATTAAAGATGTGCCAACCTGTCACAACTCCTATGCACCAAGTACACTATAGTTCTTCACACTCCTTTGAATTCATATCAATCATTTGAAAATAACATTTTTCCCTCAGAATGAGCTGTCACTATCAATTTGAATAGTGGCTGTTGAACTGGATTTCATCCAAATTTTCAGCAAGCCATGTGGTTCATTATGCCACTAACCAAATGACTTGCAAAACCATATTTTCTCACACTGTGTTAAAATAAATGTAATACTATCTCTTCAAAGATAGCAATAATGATTTGATACTTTTATTCAAATATCTGTTTAAATTTCTGTTTTTTCCTGCTCTATTGGCATTACTGATTCATATCTCATTAATCAGCCAAAGGTCTTTTTTTCATAATATCAATTGTGTTTTGATTCAGCAGTACTTTATCTTTGGTTCTGTGTAATCATCAGAGGACAAACAGATCTTTATGATGCCCGTGTCTGTTCCTGTTATGAAAATGTAAATCTCTAGATGCTATGTGATAAAGATGGTGTTCAGAGTAAATTAATATTTTTGAGCACATTGAAATAAGAAGTTTTTTTTTTTTCTTCTCATTTTATCACATCTACCATACCTGACATATTATAAACTTCCTATTATTTAGGATTGTTTTTGTAGTATTATCTGTCACTAAGTGACACAATCTGTTGCATGGGATTGAAAATGTAAAATCAGCTGCGGTTTTCCTAGAGGAAAACATCTGTTGCCCCCTTCTTCTTGGGTTTTTGTTTCCATTTTATTTCAGAATTAATACAAACTTTTTTTTTTTCAGTAGGAGCATAGTTTATTTTACCAACTGCAGATATTTCAGTTTGTATAACCTATCAATTTCAATTAAGTTTTTATAATAAAATTTAATTCAAATAAACTCTAGTAACTCCTGTGTAAGGTATATTTGTAGAAGATTATCCAAAATGAAGTCAGAGAAACATGACAGAAAATACATTTCATAATTTGTGGCAAAGATTAATAGCGAACACCTGGAAGACATTATTGAGGTGGAATATAGTCCTGATTAGGACATTCAGTTCTAAGTCCTGGATTTCAATCTGACCACAGGTTGTTTTTTCTGTAAAATCAACTACTTCACCCAGAAAAAGGAACTAAAACATTGAACTGCCCTTACCACTGGGATGTCCCGAAGGTGAAACAATAATAGATGCACAATGATTTGAGGTATTGGAAATGTCACAATTCAGAAAGAACAGATGAATCACTTGTTATAGTGATACTGGAAAATCAAACTTAATTTTACCTACATTTTCTGATGTCTGAAATCATCTCAAGATACACATCTGTCCTTCTATATTTCGATATAATCAGAAACTTAAGTAATTTATGTTTTCCTAGCCAATCAACACATTTTTTGTAGTGTCTCTTCTATGTCTGTTTTGGCCCCAGGAAATCTGAATTGTAATATAAACAAAATTTTCAATCTTGACTATTTACAGTTATTTAATACTTTCTTTTCTTACCTGGTGATAAATTCTCTTTCAACACAGGATATATACATCTCACTCCCTTAACTAATTATAGCAATGATATTATGGGTCATCATATTATTTCTGCCTCACTTTTATTTGCAAATTATTGATCTACCACCACTATTAAAATTGCTAATCCAGAAGTTCTTGCTACCTACTGTAGCATGACTCTCTATTCTCATTGTCATTATTTATTTATGCCCAGGAGGTCTTCACCAGTGTGGCAGCTTGCTCAGTTTCTTTGTATGTAAATATGTTTTGCCATGGGCTTCCCAGGTGATGCAGTGGTAAAGAACCCGCCTGCCAATGCAGGAGACCTGGAAGACTGGGATTCATTCCTTGGGTCGGGAAGATCCCCTGGAGAAAGAAATGGCAACCTCCATGGCTGGCTATAGGGTCCATGGGATGGCAAAGAGCATGCACATAAGCATGCATGTTTTGCCATATATCTTAACAGCTGCTAATTTCATATTGATGACTTTTTCTCTTCTAAATTTTGCTAAATATATATTTTAAATCTTCAAACTTGAGTAAATTTCATCTTAATTATGTTTCAATCACCTACAGGAACAATTAAGACTTTGATCACATCATCTTGAGATATGCTTTGATTCTAAACTTTTAAACTAAATTTCACTGTCATATCACATAGCCTGGTTATTACAAGCTGTATATCCTTAATTTGTGTAAAATGATTCTTCTCCATTCTTAGCTTAAGTATATAAACTGCCATCCTATTTTATCAAGTCTTATGTAACATAATAGTTGCTTTATCCCTCTTTGATTCTATGATAGGCTATTTTAAAGTACATTATCTTCTAGCTTTTAAATGTTTTATTCATTATTTTTCATTTTATCTTTTTACTTTAGCTTTGTTAAGGTATAGTTGATGCATACAATTATAAGATAGTTAAAGTGTACATCATGATGATTTGATATACATATACATTGTGAAAACACATCTGTCACCTCACGTTTTATGTGCTTTTTGTATTTTTTATAAGAACCTTAATTCTATCTACTCTCATAAATTTCAACTGCACAGTATAGTGTTATAAACTTTATTCATCAGGTTTTACATTAGATCCAAGAACACTCACCTGATAGCTGAAAGTTTGAACCCTTTTACCAACCTGTCTTATTTCTTTCACATTTCGGCCCTGGGCAACCACTTTTTCATTTTTATATCTATAAGTTTTAGTTCTGTTTTCATTTTGTTTTTAGATTTTCCATATAAGTGAGATAACACAATATTTGTCTTTTTCTCTCTTACTTTTTTCACTTAGCATAATGCTGTCAGGTATCATCTGTGTTGTTGCAAATGTCAGGATTTCCTTATTTTTATCACTGAATAATATTCCATTGTATATTATAATGTGGATACCATATATAATAATTATTTTTGATTTTGTTGTCCTAGCTTCTGGTGTGAAATCCCAAAAGATCATGGTGAAGAGTGATACCAAAGAGCTTATGTAACCCTATGTTTTCTTCTATGAATTTTATGACTTTGGATCTTAAATTTAGATTTTTCATCCATTTGGAGGTGAACAAAAGCATGAAACTTTTAAAGCAAACATATTTGACACAAATAGTAGTAACATTTTCTTGAATCATCCTCCCAAGGCAAAATAATTAAAAGCAAAAATAAACAAATGGAACAAAAGCTTTTACACAGCAAAGAAATCCATTAACAAAATAATATGACAACCTACAGAATGGGAGAAGATATTTGCAAATGATGATGTGACAAGAAATTAACATCCAAAATCTAAAAATAGTTCATACAACTCAATATCAAAAGTCCCCAAATAATTCAATCAAAATGGGCAGAAGTCTGAGTAGACATTTTTCCAAACAAGATCAAAAGTAGGTACAGTACCTCTTCAGTGTACCTGTGCATGTCTGAATGGATATCATCAAAAAGTTTATAAATAACAACTGTTGGAGAGGATGTGGGTAAAAGGGAACCTTTGTACATGGTTGGTGGGAATGTAAATTGATGCAGTGACTGTCAATTCAGTTCAGTTGCTCAGTTGTGTCCGACTCTTTGCTATCCCATGAACCACAGCACGGCAGGCCTCCCTGTCCATTACCAACTCCCGGACTTCACTCAAACCCATGTCCGTTGTGTCGGTGATGCCATCCAGCCATCTCATCCTCTGTCATTCCCTTCTCCTCCTGCCCTCAATCTTTCCCAGCATCAGGGTCTTTTCAAATGAGTCAGTTCTTCGCATCAGGTGGCCAAAGTATTGGAGTTTCAGCTTCAACATCAGTCCATCCAATGAACACCCATGACTGATCTCTTTTAGGATGGACTAGTTGAATCTCCTTGCAGTCCAAGGGACTATGAAGAATCTTCTCCAACACCACAGTTCAAAAGCATCTTCTTCGGCACTCAGCTTTCTTAATAGCAGTGACCGTGGAGGTTCCTTAAAGAACTAAAACTTGAGCTACCGTGTGATCTAGTAGTTACACTCCTGGGTATGTATCTGGGGGGGGGAAACGAATTTGAAAAGATACATGCACCCCAACGCTCATAGCAGCACTATTTACAACAGCTAAGACATGGAATGGCAACCCACGCCAGTACTCTTGCCTGGAAAATCCCATAGATGGAGGAGCCTGATAGGCTACCGTCTATGGGGTCGCAAAGAGTTGGACACGACTGAGCGACTTCATTTTCACTTTCAAGACGTGGAAGAATCCCAAGTGTTCATAAGCAAATGCTTGGTTTAAGTAGATGTGGCAAACACACACACATATACACACTGGAGTATTATTAAGCCATAAAATAGAAAGACTGAAGTACTGCTATTTGCAGCAAGGTGGATATTATAGAGTATTTCCCTCCTGAGGCCAGCTATTTTTTGGTTGTCTCTCCAGAAGATTGTAGAGGCAACCGTGTGAGTCTGGATGGGGCTCAGGTAAAGAGCATGAAACAGGAGGGAAGGGGGCAGAGCACAATCTTTGAAAGAATGACATAGCACAAGGGTGTAATGTAAACCAATTAAAATCATTTGGGTCCAAGTTGACAAGTCAAATTCAAGTAAACCTTAATCTCCAATCTATAAGCCAACAGACGCACCCAGGTGGCAGGACAGCTCCAAGGCACTGTCAAAAGATGGATGGTGGTTCCCCAATGGCTAGGATGATCCTCTCACTCATTAGCATATGAATGTACCCCCCCCCCCGCAAAACCTAACCAGGCCGCATTCCATGGCTAGTACCCTGTAGAGTGGGCGCTTCTCTCTGAATCTTAACAAGTCTACCTCTTATCTATCACTTTGACTCTCAATGAATTTTTGTAATGAGACCTCAGAGCCTGAGCTTTATTAGGTACCTGAAGCCATTCTGGGTTTTGGTCGGGCTCAAGTCCCAGGAGAGGGCTGAAGGACAGGAAGAAAAAGCAGTGGGAAAAACATGCCAAGGAATCCCCTTCATAGCCTGCCGGAAAATTTGCTAAATATCTGACCAGTGCTCAGTTTCATTGGTCTGATCCTTGGCACAGAGAAAGGACAGAAGAATCCCCACTGGCTTGTGTAACAGCTACTGGGTTTCAGCAGATAGTGCCTTTGGGACATGCTGAGGAGTAGCCTCTCCAGAGTCTCTCAGTTGTGTCTCCTGATGCCCACCTGTTTGCGGGAGGCTCGAGGAAACAAGAAACGAGAGGTTGTAAAGGAATTAAGATTTCATTAGACATGTCCCTCCAGCCATAGGAGCAAGGACCTCTTACCTTTACTGGAGGTCTTCTGGAATCTGAGACTGGGCCACGTGAGCTTTCTGCTGAGTTGTTTTTTGCTCTCCTGGTTTCCAGCATGATGGGCCTTCCCCTGCACTGGATTTTCTTTGCATTCTGCCTCTACCATGGGAGCTTCGCTGAGTTGGGCTCCTGCTGTGCTTGGCCTCTTCCACATGGAGGTTTCAGCCAGGTTAAACCCGAGTCATGGCACCATAGATGTCACGTGAGTGTATGTTCCTCGGTTCTTTGTCTCGTCACAACAAAGATTTGGAGTGATGGACATTAAAGCCCCCTCGGCGTGTCACAGCTCTCAGGTCTTGGATAGACCGTGTTATAGCTCTCAGGTCTCGAATGGACCATGTTATAGCTCTTAGACAAATCAGTGTTACAGCCCTATTTTATTTAGAAGATAGCAGGAAAATCCATCTTCGAGGAGTGAGGGCACGTCAATCCAAAGACATGAGAAGAGCGCGCAGGAGGGAGGGAAAGCTAGCTTTGGCCCCTCTATTTATATGTTTATCTCTCCCTGGGCCTGTCCTATGTAAACTGGGCCAGCCAGGAGTGTTTGTTTTACCTGATTCACTCACTCCTCACTTACTCCTCACTCTGGTCCTCAGACCTTCTTTTGTTCTATTTTTGCAGGCTTTTCCCTTCCTTGTCTTTTAGCCACCACCATTTTGGACTCCTTTTCCCTATTCTACCTGCCTAACATATAGACTTCACTTTCACTTTTCACTTTCATGCATTGGAGAAGGAAATGGCAACCCACTCCAGTATTCTTGCCTGGAGAATCCTAGGGATGAGGGAGCCTTTTGGGCTGCCATCTATGGGGTTGCACAGAGTTGGACGCGACTGAAGTGCCTTAGCAGTAGCAACTATATATATCGGAGAAGGCAATGGCACCCCACTGCAGTACTCTTGCCTGGGAAAACCCATGGACAGAGGAGTCTCGTAGGCTACAGTCCATGGGGTCGCTAAGAGTCAGACATGACTGAGCGACTTCACTTTCACTTTTCACTTTCAGGCATTGGAGATGGAAATGGCAACCCACTCCAGTGTTCTTGCCTGGAGAATCCCAGGGACAGAGGAGCCTGGTGGGCTTCTGTCTATGGGGTCGCACAGAGTTGGACATGACTGAAGCGACTTAGCAGCAGTAGCAGCAGCATACACACACACACACACACACACACACACACACACACAACAGAGAGGCTCACAGAAATAGAAAACAAACTTATGGCTAGCAAAAGGGAGGAAGAAAGAAGGGACAAATTAGGAGTATGGGCTCAATAGATAGAAACTACTATATATAAAATAAATGAGCACCAAAGATTTACTGTATAGCACAGGGGATTATACCCAGTATCTTATAATAACCTATAATGGAACATAATCTGCAAAAATATTGAAGCACTATGCTATACACTTGAAAGTATCACAATGTTGTGAATCAACTATACTGCAATTAAAAAAAAAAACAAACTCAAAAGCCCTGCTTTATACATTGCCACATAATAGGTGCACAGTAAATATTTGTTAAATGGCTATCACTGTGTAGGGTTCCATTAAGCAGAAACCATAAGACCCAGTAGATGAAATACATGCTCTGATGCAAACTATACTAACTTTTTTCAAAATATGAGTTTAAACTGGAATGAACAGATTCCATTCAAATAATTTGGAAATCTACAGTAATAATTATCAATTAAATTAGGGAAGCCAAAAGGTATTCATTAATGTCTTCAGTCAACAAATATTTGCTGTTGCCAAACATTGTGCTTTTCCTGCTGCTTGATGATTTTTTTTTAAATTTAATTAGAGGTTTAACAGGATTTAAAACCCTTATATAACAAGAAATAGGCTTTCTGCAATTTGAGTTTCTTGAAAGAATTTTGCATTAATCCATAAAACTAATCTGTTATTTCAAGAGTATTTTATATGGAATGTTAATAAGACATCCTGACTTCCCTGATGGCTCTGGGGTAAAGAATCTCCCTGCCAGTGTAGAAGATTCAGGTTCAGTCCTTGGGGTGGGAAGATCCCTTGCAGGAGGAAATGGCAACCCATTTCAGTATTCTATCCTGGGAAATCCCATAGACAGAGGAGTCTGGTGCACTACAGTCCATGGGGTCACAAAGAGTCAGACATGGCTTAGTGACTAAACAACAACAAGACACATCCTAGGTGAAGAATATCAGTTATTGGATGGTAAACTGTGAGGAATTAAAGTGATCATACCAATGTAACCAAAGGTCATGGCAAAGGTTATTTAGCACTTAAATTAGAATTTAGGTGACTCAACTCAAATTAACCTGGTCAGGATTGTTCAGAATCCATAGATGATCTCTAGCCAACTCTTAGAGAATGCAGAATATCAGACCTAAGAAAAATAAACATTTCCTGAAGATGAGCTTACAAGTAAATCAGCAGAGGCCATTTAGTTTACTGTTACTTAGGTACTGTCTATGCCCCGACCAATAATGCTGAAGAAGCTGAAGTTAAATTGTTCGATGAACACCTATAAGACCTTCTAGAACTAACAGCCAAAGAAGAGGTCCTTTTCATCACGGGGCGCTGGAATGCAAAAGTAAGAACTCAAGAAATACCTGGAGTAATAGGCAAATTTGACCTTGGAGTACAGAATGAAACAGAGCAAAGGCTAACAGAGTTTTGCCAAGAGAACGCACTGGTCGTAGCAAACACTCTCTTCCAACAACACAAGAGAAGACTCTACATATAGACATTGCCAGATGGTCAATACAGAAACCAAATTGATTATATTGCTTGCAAAATCAGATTGATTATATTGTTTGCAGCTAAAGATGGAGAAGCGCTATACAGTCAGCAAAAACAAGATCAAGAGATGATTGAGACTCAGATCATGAACTCCTTATTGAAAAATTCAGATGTATATTTCAGAAAGTATAGATAACCACTGACTATTCAAGTATGACATATATCAAATCCCTTATGATTATACAGTGGAATTGACAAAACAAATTCAAGGGATTAGATCTGATAGAGTGCCTGAAGAAATTTGGACAGAGGATCTTGATATTGTACAGGAGGCAGTGATCAAGACCATCACCATGGGAAAAAAATGCAAAAGGCAAAAGGGAAAGAGCCTCTTGATAAAAGTAAAAGAGGAAAGCGAAAAAGTTGGCTTAAAGCTCAACATTCAGAAAACAAAGATCATGGCATCCAGTCCCATCACTTCATGGGAAATAGATGGGGAAACAGTGGAAACAGTGTCAGACTTTATTTTGGGGGGCTCCAAAATCACTGCAGATGGCTCCAAAATTATTGCAGCCATGAAATTAAAAGATGGTTGCTCCTTGGAAGAAAAATTATGACAAACCTAGACAGCATATTAAAAATCAGAGACATTACTTTGTTGGTAAAGTTCTGTCTAGTCAAAGCTATGGTTTTTCCAGTAGTTATGTATGTTTGTGAGAGTTTGACTATAAAGAAAGCTGAGTGCCAAAGAATTGATGCTTTTGAACTGTGGTATTGGAGAAGACTCTTGAGAGTCCCTTGGACTGCAAGGTGATCCAAATAGTCCATCCTAAAGGAAATTAGTCCTGACTGTTCACTGCAAGGACTGATGCTGAAGCTGAAACTTTAATACTTTGGCCACCTGCTGGGAAAAACTGATTCATTGGAAAAGACCCTGATGATGGGTAACATTAAGGTGGGAGGAGAAAAGAATGACAATGAGATTGTTGGATGGCATCACCGATGCAATGGACATGCGTTTGTGTAGGTTCCAGGAGTTGGTGATGGACAGGGAAGCCTGGTGTGCTGCAGTCCATGGGGTCACAAAAATTCAGACACGATTAAACGACTGAACTGAACTGATACACTAAACTGAGAAATAGCCACATGACTGCAACCCTGTCATTTAACAGTCTTTGTTTTCCCCACCCCACATCCAAACAGAAAATATGAACATTACTTGGAGAAATAAGACCAAATTAAAAATTCACATTTTATCAAATGTCTGTTATCACACTATGGGTTAGTACTATCATGAGGTTTGCTGCATTTTTAAATTGTTTTCTAATACTCATAACAAAAGTCTGATTTAATATCACTGAGAAAATTTTTTGCTTTAACTTTTTCTTTACCATCAAGCATTTGGTTTTGACTTTTGATGACTTTTGGATTATAGTAATGAATTTGTATAATGTCTATTTAATTTTATTAGAAAATTTAAAATTATATAATAATCATAGACTCTGTATAGATTTCAAATCTCCGCCCTGTATTTCATCTTGATAATTTACTTGTTATCATATCCCAAAGAGGATAGGATAAAGGCAGTGTGTTCAGTGGTTCTCACAGGTCTTATTTTCTTAGGGGAAGAATTACATAAACCTCAAAAGGTCATTCTTGAACAATAGAATCCTATGAATTTTGCAGAATTTTCAAGGATAGAACTTAAAATATATTTTCCAAAGTATTGTGGATTTGCATTAAATATTTTAAATTATCTACTCCATATAAAATATATACTTCTCTATGTTTCTGTCCTCCATAAACTGCATTTATTTATTGTTTTCAGAAGACTCTTTTGGCTTTTCACTTATAGCGATACTGCCAAGTATGTATTACTTAATAGGGGAAGAAAATGAAAATAAGAATTTAAACTGCCCTATGTTTTCAAAAGACTACATTTTTATGGTCATTTAGAGCTCTTAAACTACTTGTTTTTTGCTGCTTTTGCCAAATTTTTTCCCCAGCCACAGATGTCAATTCCTACTCATCTGCTGCTGTGTTTCTTACTGATACCCTGCAGATTACATGGGTTGTATTCCAGCTCAAATTAAATCGTTAGAGAAAGAAATGAATTTTAAAATCTGTTGCCTATTTTTTTAACTTCCCTTTACCTCCTCTCCACACAATTTTATTCTTTAATAAATAGTCATTTTTTATTTCAACTTTTAATGTTAGACAATTTAAATATGTATAAGCCTTGGTTTGGCTTTTGAAAATCCTTAAAATATAAGCAAGTTTCTTTCCAATGATAATTTGAGATAGGAACTTGTATACATCAAATACCTTAAAATGCCAGTCAATTATGTAGATATTTAAAGACATAGACACAACTTTATAAAAACAGCAAAAGTAATTTATTAAAATGTATTTCAACAGCATTTGGCTTGTATTCCTCAAATTAGTATCAATTTTTAATTATTTTAATATAGTTCAAGCAATATAAAACATTGTTTTTTGGCAAGGAAAATCTGAAAAATATATTATCAACATTTTAGAGTACTTTAAACAGTGATGAACTTTTGAATATTTTACGAATATTCAATTTTGACTATAAATTAATGATTTTGAAATCATCCTTATTTAGTAGGTGACATCTCTTGGTGCCATTTTAAAGTATGCAAGAATCTATTACCATTTTCCCTTGTCTTCTGAATATACAGTCTTCCATCTTCAGTAACATCATAGCTCAATAAGTTGAGGAATGCAATGCTCACCCTGAATCTTGTTTTTAGAATGATGCATACAATTAATTACCATTAGAGCCAAGTTTTGAAATTATATGTCACTTAGGAGTCAAGTCAAGTCAAAGTCACTCAGTTGTGTCCGACTCTTGTGACCCCATGGACTGCAGCCGCAAGGCTCCTCTGTCCATAGGATTCTCCAGGCAAGAATACTGCAGTGGGTTGCCATTTCCTTCTCCATATGTCACTTAAGAGCTTGTTAAATATCCACTTTCAGTCTTCAACAGCACAAACAAGATAGGTGTCTGTGTGTTTAATTACTAAATCTTGGCTGACTGTTTGTGACTCCATGGACTGTAGCCTACCAGGCTGCTCTGTCCATGGGATTTCCCAGACAAGAATAATGGAGTGGGTTACTATTTCCTTCTCCTGGGGATCTTCCCAACCTAAGAATCAAACCTGTGTCTCCTGCATTGGCAGGAGAATTCTTTACCACTGAAGCCTAAGATATATGTCTATAACTGTTTAAGTAATTAGCACCCATGAATATTCTTATTCTAGAAATCCTTTGACCACATTTTAGGAAATTTATATAGAAGAGGTGATTTATTACAGCATAAAGTATTTCCCCACTCATAAATGTTTTCATTTTTCTATAAGTAAAGAGAATTGGTCATTTATTAATTGATTGAGAATAAAAATGATGAGGAAAAGGATTATTTTCTCTGAGAAATCATTACTATATTATGTTAATACTTTTAGATTGTTTGTGTATACTATGCCAATATTCTCTGAAAAAAATTTGAGATAAAAATTGTTACTTGGCTTACTGGTCTAAGAAAAAATATTATTCAGAAGCAAGTTTGCAAAATAATGTAATCATTTTAGGCATAGATTTGGAGTCAGACTACCTAGGGCCAGGTCTCAGCTCTTCAGTGTACTCAATGACTTAAACTGTCTGTGCTTTGGTTAACAAACATTTAAATTTTTTGTAATGAATAGTGCTCCATAAAGTTATTATGAGTGTGAAATTTTTTAAGCATCTAAAACTTTCAGGAGAGTGGATCATATTTCATTTTTCCTTATTAGATGATTCATTGCCTTTATTTTGGTGATTAAATTAGTTTTTACTTAGTTTATTTTCTTCATTTTCACTAAGATGGCAGTGAAAGATGTTGATATTGTGAGCTATTTAACACAATAAAGGATTATAGGCAGATTTCCTTCCTTTTATACATTTTTAACAGAGATGTTTTTTATGTTTGTAAGAAAACCCATCTATATTGCTTTTTCAAATCTCAGGCTATATATATATATAAATAGAACATCAGTATATTATTGGCATATAAAAGTCTGAAAGTTCCCAACCCACACTAACACACAAAACTTCTAAGAAATTAATCATGCAATAGATGTACACAAAATTAGATATCCCATTAAATTCCTGCTATGCTTTAATGGCTTCAAAAGTTTAAAGATGTTGTATGTAATTAGGGATTTATAATGCATTGTGGCTTAATTCCATGCAATTATTTTACCTTTAAGGTTTGTCAAATTGTATTATTTTCACTGTATATTTACCTAAAATGATGACTTCTTAACTTGATTCATATAAAGTTTATAAATATGTACATGTATGTGTGTGTGTGTATATGTACACACACACCTATATGTGTATGTATAGTTTTAGCATCTGTCTTTAGCAATATCATTTAAATCTTGATATTTTATATTCTTTGGTTACAAATGACTGAAAAGCTGAATTGTCCACATGGACCATTTCAATTTCTTGATCATCCTCTATCATATACCATCCCTGGGGCTTCAATGCCTTCTTTATTTTGTTTCTGGCAGCCTTGTGTAAATTGGAATGTTCCTATTTTCATCTGCTCATTCCTTTACTGTCATAACAATCCCATTTTATGCTGGAAATTGGTCTTCTCTGAAGCTTAAATATTGTTTTATGTTCTTTATGGTTTCTATATTCTAAATGAAAAGTAAGATTTATGATGCCCTGGAGAGAACACTTGGTTTCAGTCCTTTAAAGAAAAATGCTACATTAAAGTTGGTGTTGGTAACCCTGCAGTGGATCAGAACACTTTATGAAATATTAACTATGCCAGAAACAGAGATAACAGCATGCTTAGTTATAAAGCTGAAAAGTATTATGTGTACTAATGTGATATAATGCATATTCACAGCATTTCTTAAATTACTTTTTTTTTTTAAGGCCCTGTTATAAGACCTTCCCTAGAACTCCTTCCCTCCCTCACATGTGTTCTTGACGTATTCTTTGTGTATCACTACACAGAAATGCTGAATAACCTCAAGGGAATTCATCTGTTGTCTTGTAGAAGAAAGATCTGTCTTGTAGGATAAATGTGAAACATTAGCAAATTCCACAGGATGCTATATAAATTGTACTTCTATTCAAAGCAAAAACAACCATTATTTCTAAGGTTTCTCCTCAATGGACTGTTTTCATATTATTTTTCTGAACTTCAACTAGAATAACTCATGAAAAGTCCATAGTAAGTCGACTTATTTAAGTCAACATGTGAATGTTGTCGTTCTAATCACTATGTGTAATTCATGCTCCATTTCCTTTTCTTCTTCTTTTAAGACTAGAAACAGATGATATTAGGGTCAGATGATCAGCCTTAGACAATATCACTTTATATCACTTTTGACAATTATAAACTTTCTTTCTAAGCCTGCATGATCTCACTACTCGCATGTATCATTTTTGCAAAACCTGTTAATGACCTTCATGTTGATACTTTAGTGTTTTCATTTCTCACTTTATATCAGACGCATTGTATGTAGTTAATTCAGTTCTCCTTCTTCTTAACTTCTGTAACACCACTTCCCTGCTGTTTGTTGCCTATCAAAAGCAATATCTTTTTGGCTAACAAAGCTTCAGATTTATGGATATGATTACTGTTCCCATTATGTTTACTTAGGGAAAGTATTTACCACCCAAGGTCAACACAGAGAATGTTGGATCATCTAACACATCCCTGTGGTCTCATTCTCCTTGCTAATGGGATATACATATGTGCTGGGTATACCCTTAGGAACCTAAGAGAAGTTCTGCTTGTTAACTTTTGAGAAGGGTTTTCCTTACCAATATAAATACTTGCTTAGAGCCAAATACCCCTTTTCTTTGCAGGATCCCATCCTGTAATGCTGAGGGGAAAGTAATAGTAACTGGAGACATCAAAACAGAAAAATCTCTGTTGCTTTATGTCTTTGCTGAGTAACTGAATCAAAGACTTTGAAATGTACCTATTTGCTTATTATCTCATTATTTAACCCATATATAATTCTGGTATTTTTAATGGAAATCATTCTAAATTATACATTTGGGTTTGGGTTTCATCTTTTTATATGGGCAGGCAGAAAATGAATTCCTTGGGGACACTAGCTGTGTGGGCAGTACTGAAGCCCCATTTGAGGTGTGACACTCTCCACTGCCATTCAACAACTTAACAGCAGTCACAGAGAACACCGACAATTGGGTTCATCTAAATTTTTATATATTTTTCCTGATATATGCTCTAGACTATTTTAGAAATGATTTGCAGTGCAGTGGCAAAGCAGTGGGGATTCAAAATATAGTCAAGATTTCAAGTAACACTGCTGTCAAGTATGAGGCAGTAGAAATAAGGAAAAAAGATTATTGTATTCAGAGTATTTAATGGCATTTAATGGTGAAACTCCAATACTTTGGCCACTTCATGTGAAGAGTTGACTCGTTGGAAAAGACCCTGATGCTGGGAGGGATTGGGGGCAGGAGAAGAAGGGGATGACAGAGGATGACATGGCTGGATGGTACCACCGAATCATTGGACGTGAGTCTGAGTGAACTGCGGGAGTTGGTGATGGACAGGGTGGCCTGGCGTGCTGCGATTCATGGGGTCCCAAAGAGTTGGACACGACTGAGTGACTGAACTGAACTGAATGACATTTTGGTGGTATCAATGTCCAAAGCATGATGATGATGTTGTATGACTGAAGAGAATAGGAAAGAAAATTACTCTATAGCAGTTTGAGAAGCAGAGAGACAAAGTTGCTAGATGGGTGTTCTATAGTAAATTTTAAGCTATTGAAGTGTATTACATGACATGTATAAAGTTAGAAAGCCAAGTGCCAAAGAGAAAGTTAGAAAACCAAATGCCAATTTCTAAAGAAAAGTGTCCAGAACTTTTTCTTTTTTAATTAACTCAATTAAAAACTTTTATTGAGCATCTAATATGTGCTAAGTGCTGTTCTCGGTCCCTGTACTAAACAAAAAGTAGAAAAAAAAAAACCCCACACATTTATGGATTTTATATTCTAACAAGAGGACACAGAGATGAATTGAAAAATTATACAGTACTGAGGTAAAGAAACACATTTTGGTGAAAGTATGAAATAAAAGAATATGAGATGATCTAAAGGAAGAAGAAAATGGCAGTCCACTCCAGTGTTCTTGCCTGGAGAATCCCAGGGACAGGGAAGCCTGGTGGGCTACTGTCTCTGGGGTCGCAAAGAGTTGGACACGACTGAAGCAACTTAGCAGCAACAGCAGCAGCAAAGGGTCAGGGAGATGTCCCTAAGTAAGAAATATTTGAACTGAGAACCAAAGAATGAGGAATTAAACAAAAGATATTTAAAAGGCAAGAGCTGGAGTTTGGTAGGAGAGTCCTCAGAAGAAAGAAAATCATTAGGAAAAAATACGTGTAAGACTGTATGTAACATCACAGAATTCACAAGCAAAGATAATACTATTATATTTGAAACATGTAGAAATGAAGGAAGAGTGGGGAAGAATGTACTAAACCTACAGAGTTGAAAAGCCAGGTTGTGGTTCCTTGTAGAGATGATGAACCTCATGTAAAGGATTTGATATCAATAATATTATTGCTGAAAGATGCAAGTTATTGAAATGCTTTAAAAACGAAGTAGCATAATAGTTTTTAAAACACTAAATACTTATTATAATAAAAACCATTGTTGACGTTTTATAGGAATAATATGAATTTTATTGTGGAAAAGGGATTTACAATAGAATTAACATAGGGGAGTATATTAATTATTAGCATGTTCAGCTGGTAATCATATGAAGAACAAAATAAATATAGCTTGAAATGATAGAAAGTTATTTCTTTCTTATATAAACGGTAAGTTCAGGACCTCAATTTTCAGGATTTAAGTGAATTTTACACTACTGTCTAGACTTTTCATTAAATGAATTATTCTCCAAGTGGCTGCAGCAACACAAGTTCCAGCCAGCAATGTAAACCACCTTCCTAAAAGGTTACATACCACTTTATTTTGCATCTCATTGGTCATAATATAGTCACACAGCTAAAATTCAATGGAGCCTTAATAAATATGTGTGTGTATACACTGTCATGTTGGACTCTTTGTGACTCCATGTACTATAGCCCTCCAGGCTCCTCTCCATGGGATTTTCCAGGTAAGAATACTGGAGTGGGTTGCCATTTCCTATCCAGGGATTGAACCTGCACCTCTTGAGTCTCTTGCATTGGCAGGCAGATTCTTTACCACTAGTGCCACCTGGGAAGACTTTATCTTTTGCCCAATAAACCATGAAAAAGGGGAAGAATCAATGTTGTGTTCAAGTACCTGCTTTGACTTAGGACATGAGGTTGATATCAGTCTAATTTACAGCCCTGAGATTCATGGACTGTGGGAAAATAAGCAGTCAATATATTTAAAGCCTACTATGAAAGCTTTCCTGATGTTCAATACATACTATACTAACCAAAACAATAGTTGCATCATATCATTTTATAAGTGTAAATTGGTTTTGATGTAAAGAAAATGAATATTATTTTTATGTATCTGAAAATATAATGTCTCATCCTTAGTTTAGAGACTGATTTAGTCAGATATCTGCAGGAATAATGCAACTGTATATAAATAGTCAAATCTATAAGATTTCTTTTGTAAAATAAGTGCTATTTTCAAGAATAATCCATTAGTTCAGGAAATAGTGAACTAACCTTTGTGAATTAGGCACTCATTTTTTGAGGTTATTGAATTATAGTTGCCTGTGTTAAGAAACATGATTTAGAAATATGGTTTGGAACTCTCAAATTTTTATTTTAAAAACTGCAAAGAGATACATTCAAGTACACTATAATTAAAAACATAGAGAAGCAAAAAATGCTCAAATAACCCACAGGAAGACAAGTAGAAAGAAACAGGAGCAACAAGCAGAGGAGACTGAAAAATATAAAGTGAGGAATTCTAGCATCTCAATAATTAATATGTGGTCTAAATATACCAGTCAAAAAATAAAGACTAGAATAAAGACTAGTAGAGTGGATTAAGGGCTTCCCTGGTGGCTTAGAGGTTAAAGCGTCTGCCCACAATGCAGGAGACCTGAGTTCGATCCCTGAGTTGGGAAGATTCCCCTGGAGAAGGAAACGGCAACCCACTCCAGTATTCTTGCCTGGAGAATCCCATGGATGGAGGAACCTGGTGGGCTACAGTCCACGGGGTCACAAAGAGTCGGACACGACTGAGCGAGTTCACTCACTCAGAGTGGATTAAAAACCATAACCCAACTGTATGCTGTTTATGAAAAGCTTACATTAAATTCAAATTAAATGCCATAGGTATGTTGAAAGTAAGAAAAAAACTGCTAGACGGAAAATCAGGAAATATTTGGAAGATTTGGACAACACAATCACCCAACAGAATCTAAGTGACTTATCTATAGATCATTTCCCTGAATAAAAGGTAAACATTTTTAAAGCACCATAGAATGTCCATCAGGTAAGACTATTGCCTGGGCCATAAACTACAAATTTCAAAGAATTTAAATCATATAGAGGAACTTCTTTGACTTTAATGAAATCAAATTTGAAATGAGTAACAGAAAGACTACAGGAATATTTCTAAATATGAGGATATTAAAACAATATAAGCAATATACTTCTAAGTTATCAATGGATGTAAGAGGAGGTCTAAAGGTCTACATGCAATATATATCTGTGTGTGTGTACATATACACACACATGCATGTATATATTTGAATGCATTTTGAATGTCTGTGTATATAATGTGTATATATATATATATATATACACATTTCAGCATATCCAGAAGTAATTAAAGCAGTGTTTGAAGGAAAATTCATAGTAGTAAATGCTTACATAAGAAATGAAAGGGCTCAAATCAATAATTTAAACTCTCGATTATTTTTGGTAAGAAGAGCACAATAAGCCCAAAGCAACCACAAAGAAGAAATAATGACAACCAGAGTAGGAGTCAATTAAATTGAAAGTAGAAGATGAAAAAGAAAATGAAACACAAATCCAGCTCTTCAAAAAAGTTGATAAAATTGATGAGTCTCTAAAAAGACTGGCAGAAATTAGAGAAGACACAAATTACTAATATCAGCAATTGAAAAGGGAATGTCTTTCATATCCTACAGCTATAAAACAACAAATAAGAAGTGTTATTGCTATTTGAGTTGTTGCACTTTGAATAAGTTTTGACTGAAGGCACAATTTTAAAACACCCACCAAAAGGAAGTAGAATCGCAAGTTTTATTACTTACAGATCCCAGAATTGGGGGCGAGGATGCATGAACCAGAGGAAGTGCAGTCCTCTGTCCCTGGTCATAAGTGATCAGGAGATGGAAGGCAGAATATCAAGCAGCTATTAGTTATAACTTGATTGCAGCAGAGCTCACTAACTTGGGCTTAGCTCCAAGTGATTATTTTAAATGGGGCCCTCTGCCCTCAGGAATTTATGGTGGGATCAAGTCCTTGTTAATGTCCAAACTCTGGGTGTAAACCAGGGTTATCATACCATAATTTGCTTCTTATTGAAATTAAGAAAAATAAAATTGTTGGATTAATTCCAAAGGGGGGAGAAAACAATTAGAAAATTTTGGATATGGAGAACACATTAGAGATTTCTGTGGGTTAGGACTTGGTGGTAGTGATGCAGATTTAAAGGTTAAATGTGGTTATAAAAGGTCAAAATGAGGAAACCCTGTGGTGATGTAACGGTTCTGTATATTGACCAATGAAATTCAGTGATTGGGAACTGTATCTGAAGCTTAGAAGCTTCAGAAGTTAGTGGCATCATTTAAAAAATCTACATTCTTCCTAGAGCCTGTTGTATAGAGTGAAGTAACTCAGAAAGAGAAAAACAAGTATCATATATTAATGCCTGATGAACCTATTTGCAAGGTAGCAAAAGAGAAGCAGACCATAATGAACAGACCTGTGGACACAGCCAGGGAAGGAGAGGGTGGGACAAATGGATAGAGAGCATGGAGGATAGAGTAGCATAGAGTACATATGATACCATATGTAAAATAAAATAGATAGCTAATGGGAATTTGCTGTATGACTCAGGGAATCAAACTGGGGCTCTCTGATAACCTAGACAGTTGGGATGGGGTGGGAGGTTGGAGGAAAGTTCAAGAGGGAGGGGACAAATGTATACTTATGGTCAATGCATGTTGATGTATGGCAGAAACCAGCACAATATTGTAAAGCAATGCAATTATCCTTCAATTAAAAATAAATAAATAAAAATCTAACTTCTTTTCTCTCAATTTACCACATTTGCTCTATGGGAATTTATGTCAGCCTAATTTCCCTCATGGTAACAAGAGGTATGCAGCCTTTTAAAACACTACAATTAGAAGCAAAAATGTCCAGAGGAAGCAGAGATCATTCTTTGAAATGAGAATGTTTTTCCCAGCCACATACCTATGCCTACCTCTCACCCACCGCATATGAGCTGACTTCCTTTATTTCATTATCATTTTCTTTAAGTATAAAAGTCTCAGGCAATTACTGGTAGTGGAAATTAATTCATTGGAATTGCTGAGATAAATTTAGACTAATCCCAAAGTCCTTTCTCTCTACAGGCTGCTTCCTGTACTTGAAGGCTAATGGGTACAACATGTCATCACTGTAATGGATATGTATGCTATCCATGGGCAAGAAACACTTTTATATAAAGTTCCATGTGTAGATATATTTACCTGGGCCATTTTATATATGCATATACAAATACTTGATCCATCACCACTAGTTTTCTTTTATTTTTTTCCTGAAGTATAACATCTTGGTTGGGTGACTCTGGACACTTTGTAGGTGTTTTCTCTTACTGAGGATGTAAGAAACAGACCTTTCCACTCTGCCTGGAGGTAAATGAACCATTTAGGCAAAATTTAGACCACAGCAAAACCCTGTCTTCAAGTAACTTGCTGAAACTTGAAAATGTAAGTGACCAAATAAGCAAGCAAATTAAGTTTGCTGTTGTGCAGTGGTTAGGACTCCATGCTACCACTGCAGGAGTCATGGGTTCCAACAGTGGTCTGGGAACTGAGATCCCACATGTTGCATAATGTGGCCAGAAAGTAAAAATAAATATTATAAGAGGTTGTCTGCTTTTAAAAAGCTGATGAACATTAAATATTTTGTTATTTTGACCCCTGCAGTGGTAGCATGGAGTCCTAACCACTGGAGCACCAGAGAAGTTTCATTTTGAAATTTCGAGGGCAAAAATCTCTACTTTTTTTCTTCATTCAGACAATCCAAATTAGGCTTTTCACTTTCAATTTAGGAACAACAGCAACAAAAACTTCTAAAAGTTGGAATCCTTTTGTTCAGATAGTTAAAAGATCATGAACTGTTGATTTCTAGTCTACATGACATTCTTGTTGTTCTGCTTTATACTCCTGTGAGGGAGAGACTAAGGATTACTTCACTCCTTTGCCTTCTTCTGTTAACAGAGACTGAAGTTTCTATTGTATTCTCTTAAACTCTGTTCCAGTCAAGGCTGGTCATGTGACTAGGCTCTGTTAGTAAGATGTAGGCAGAAGGTCCTGGTGAAGCTCTCAGTCAAGCTGATGACAGGTACAGATTTGGTTGGTTCATGAAATTTTTGTTTTTCTATCTTTGTACCTTTGTTCTTTTCTCTCTGTGGTATAGATTTGATACTAGGAGGAATTATAATTATATTGCTGTCTTGAGAAAAAGGCTTTAGACAAAGAATGGTAGAACAAAAAGATAAAGTCTCCTGGAGTACTGACACTGCCTTGGATTTCTTAGAAATTATTTTAAATGATTTAAATAAATATTTATAATTGTTAAACCATTATGGTTGGGTTTTCTGTTGCTTATAACTACATACGTAGCTCACTGAAATAACCTGTAAATTAGAGAATGTGGGTAGAGTTTTTCATTATGTCAACTGTGGTTTGGTAATTGGTAATTTGGTAATATAGTTTTTCCTCATTGTTTTATTAAAAGCTATATGTCAGATATTTGAGACTTTCCTTAGAGTGATGAGGATGAAGATGATTATGACTATGATAATGATAACAAAGAAGGTGATGATAGCCACAGTATATAGAAAGTTAAGTACTTAATTTATATCATGCTTTTTTTAGTAGCACTTAATAGATATTATTGCCTTTAATTTTTCAAACAGTTACTTGATTTAAAACCATTCTATCTGGATTTAACAGAAGATAAAACTGGGCTTTGAATTAAATTATTTGCTTAAATATGGCCAGTAACGGAGTGGTAGAATCTGACTTTAGGGTCTGTCTGATTCTAGTGAAAGTCACTCAGTCGTATCTGACCCTTTGTGACCCCACAGACTATAGACTACCAGGCTCCTCTGTCCATGGAATTTTCCAGGCCAGAGTACAGGAGTGGGTAGCTGTTCCCTGCTCCAGGTGATCTTCCCAATCCAGGGATTAAACCCAGGTCTCCTGCATTGCATGAGGATTCTTTACCCTCTGAACCACCAGGGAAGCCTGTCTGACTGCAGAGCTGTATGCTATTCTCACTACTTCTTATTCCTTTATTACTACTTGAAAGTGCTAAAAGAATGGCATTTGTTTGTCAGTATTTCTCAATATCACTCCTCTTGAATATTTTTGCTTCATTTTTTCAGTTTTCTATGTACATAAACATTTTCCTCTAAGTGTCACACTGTGGCTGAACCATTTAGGATTTCTCTGAATTGTTATGAGTTATAGGACCATCCTCACATGGATTCAATTCAGTAGGAAATATGGAAACATCATATAATTTATTAATATTAATATATGTATATATACAACTATACATGTATATATACTATTAATATGTAAACCTTCCTCAATGACCAATGCAAAGAAATAGAGGAAAACAATAGAATGGGAAAGACTAGAGATCTCTTCAAGAAAATTAGAGATACCAAGGGTAGCTAGATGGGCTCAATAAAGGACAGAAATGGTATGAACCTAAGAGAAGCAGAAGATATTAAAGGAAGGGATGGCAAGAATACACAGAAAAACTGTACAAAAAAGATCTTCATGACCCAGATAACCACAATGGTGTGATCACTAACACTCACCTAGAGTCAGACATCCTGGGATGTGAAGTCAAGTGGGCCTTAGGAAGCATCACTATGAACAAAGCTAGTGGAGGTGATGGAATTCCAGTTGAGCTATTTCAAATCCTAAAAGATGTTGCTGTGAAAGTCCTGCACNTCTGTCGTCCCCTTCCCTTCCTGCCCTCAATCTTTCCCAGCATCAGGGTCTTTTCCAATGAGTCAGCTCTCACATCAGGTGGCCAAAGTATTGGAGTTTCAGCTTCAACAGCAGTCCCTCCAATGAACACCTAGGACTGATCTCCTTTAGGATAGTTTTGAAATTCCTTATCTATATAATTAAATGTCTGGATTAAGTATTGTAAGATGTCTTTGTAATTTTATTTTTATTATTTTTTTCTTTTCTCACATTTTTATTTATGAAAGTGAAAGTGAAGTTGCTCACTAGTGTCCGACTCTTTGTGACACCATAGACTGTAGAGTACCAGGCTCCTCTGTCCATGGGATTTTCCAGCAATAATATTGGAGTGGATTTCCATTTCCTTCTCCAGGGGATCTTCCCAACCCAGGGCTCGAACCTGGGTCTCCCACATTGTAGACAGACGCTTTACCGTCTGAGCCACCAGGGAAGTCCTTTTTTATATACGAGATAACTATATTCATGGTATAGTAACAACAAAAAGAAGCCATTTTAACAATGGTAGCAGAAAGATGATCTAAAAAATGAGTCAGTGTCCCCAAGCTCTATTTTTTTTCCTTCAAAGAAAATGCTTTTTAAAAATTAATAAGTTATATATCTTAATATTGTGTGAGTTTTAAAAATAAAGACTTAATTGTATTTATTGATATTGTTTCAATATCAGTTCAATTCAGTTGCTCGGTCATGAGCAACCCCATGGACTGCAGCACACCAGGCTTCCCTGTACATCCACGAACTCCTAGAGCTTGTGTAAACTTATGTCGATCGAGTCGGTGTTGCCATCCAAGCATCTCATCCGCTGTCATCCCCTTCTTCTCCTGCCTGCAATCTTTCCCAGCATCAGGGTATTTTCCAATGAACCAGTTCTTTGCATCAGGTGGACAAAGTATTGTTTCAATATCAGTGACACTTTTTTTTTT
>SJYV01023102.1:249388-261069 GCA_006410875.1 Neotragus pygmaeus
GTTATGACCAACCTAGACAGCATATTCAAAAGCAGAGACATTTCTTTGTCAACAAAGGTCCGTCTAGTCAAGGCTATGGTTTTTCCAGTGGTCATGTATGAATGTGAGAGTTGGACTATAAAGAAAGCTGCGTGCCGAAGAATTGATGCTTTTGAACTGTGGTGTTGGAGAAGGCTCTTGAGAGTCCCTTGGACTCCAAGGAGATCCAACCAGTCAATTCTAAAGGAAATAAGTCCATCCTAAAGGAGACCAGTCCTGGGTGTTCATTGAAAGGACTGGTATTGAAGCTGAAGCTCCAGTACTTTGGCTACCTGATGTGAAGAACTGACTCATTTGAAAAGATCTTAATGCCAGGAAAGATTGAGGGCAGGAGAAGGGGATGACAGAGGATAAGATGGTTGGATGGCATCACTGACTCAGTGGACTTGGGTTTGGGTAGACTCTGGCAGTTGGTGATGGATAGGGAGGCCTGGCTTGCTGTGGTTAATGGGGTTGCAAAGAGTGAGACATGAAAGAGCAACTGAACTGATGTATATATAAACATTTATATATATGTATATATACACACATACACACATATATGTTAGATAGCTTTACACAAACACATATAAGTATACATATGTTTAACAGGGCTTTTCTGGTAGCTCAGTTTGTAAGGAATCTGCCTGCAAAGCAAGAGACCCAGCTTTGATCCCTGGGTAGGGAAGATCCCCTGGAGAACAAATTGGGAACACAATCCAGTATTCTTGCCTGGAAAATCCCATGGACAGAGCAGCCTGGCAGGCTATAGTCCATGGGGTTGGAAAGAGTTGGACATGACTTAGTGACTAAATCACTACCACCATACGAAAGAGAGAAATAATATAGACCTATTTGAAAATATAAATGTTATTTCATTTGCAATAGCTATAATAATCACTAGACCATTTTTTGTTTTTCTTTTTTCTTGAATAAATCATTTTGCTGGTGAAATAACCACAAAACTATGGAACCTCAAGTGGCTAAATTTTAGAATGTTTTCTGTTTTTTTTTTAAATTTTAATTAAATTTATTTATTTTTGACTGTACTGCATCTTCGTTGTTGTGTGGGGTTTTCTCTAGTTTTGGTGAGCAAGGGCTACTCTTGGTTGCGGTGCATGGCTTTCCATTGTGAAGTCCTCTCTTGTTGCAGAGCACAAGTTCTACAGTATGCATGGGCTCCAGTAGTTGCAGCACGGGGACACAGTAGTTGTAGTTCCCAGGACCTAGAACACAGGCTCAGCAGTTGCGGTGCCGGGGCTTACTTGCTCTGTGGTGTGTGGGATCTACCCAGACCAGGGATCAAACCTGTGTCTTCTGCATTGGCAGGCAGATTGTTTACCACTGAGCCACCAAGGAAGCCTGGATGGTTTCCTTTTAAAGATTATATTTAAAATGAGTACAACGACATATACATTTCACAATATACTTTATCGTCAAATTGTCACTTTTTTATTATCTTAGCTTTAGCTAATCAATTCACTTGGGACATGAATTATCTTTATATTCCTTATCATTAGAAACTTTACCATTAATAAATATATTTTGTGTGATTTATACATGTCTCATATTATTTTTATTGTTCCTGTCTGTCTACACAGGAGACTAGTACTCAGTGATCATATAGTTTTAGGTGTTTTACCATTTATTATTAGTTTGAATTTCCAAATTGCAAAAGTAGACAAAGACAAGCCTTTATTTGTTGTTAGGGGCATCCCTAGTAGCTCAGCTGGTAAAGAATCTGCTTGCAATACAGGAGACCCTGGTTCAATGCCTGGGTTGTGAAGTTCCCCTGGAGAAGGGATAGGCTACCCACTCCAGTATTCCTGGGCTTCTGGGGTCAGATTGTAAAGAATCTGCCTGTAGTGCGGGAGACCTGGGTTTAATCCCTGGGTTGGGAAGGTGCCCTGGGGGCGGGCATGGCAACCCACTCCAGTATTCTTGCCTGGAGAATCCCCATACAGAGCAGTCTGGTGGGCTACAGTGCATGGAGTCGCAAAGAGTTGGACACGACTGAGTGACTAAGCATACAGCATGTATTTGTTCTTCGTAGGAAACAGTGTAATGGTTTGACTCTTATGATTCAATTAATACTGTGATCCAGTCATGGAAATCTTCATTTGGTAGGAAGCAGAGTTCATTTCTCTTTCTTTTTTTTCCTCCTAGTTTTATTGAAATATAGTTGACTGACACTATTGTTTTAGTTTAAGGTGTACAACACAATGGTTTGATGTATGTAGTTTAAGTTGTACAACATAATGATTTGATAAATGTATACATTGTTAAATGATTACAATAAGTTTACTTAACATCCCTCACCTCAAAATATTTTTTTTCCTTTTGATGAGAACATTTAAAATCTACTTTCAAGTGTCTAATGCAGTATCATTATCTATAGTCACCTGGCGGCTCAGATGGTAAAAAATCTGCCTGCAATTCAGGAGACCTGGTTTCAATCTTGAATCAGGGTTCCATTCCATAGGTTGATTTTTCATTTTGTTAATGGTTTCCTTTGCTGTGTAGTAACTTTTCAGTTACTGTAGTTGTTTGCTTAATTTTGCTTTTGTTGTCATTGCTTTGGGCGTCAAATCTGAAAATGCATTTCTTTTGACTGAGTTGTTTGCTATTTCCTATTGTACTCTCTCAAGAGCAATAAATTCCATAAAGCTTTCTGGATTTCAAGTCAACTATCACTATTGATACAATACAAAATCAGGTATGAATGATATACCAGTTAGGTAGAATAACTTTAATGCTGTTTTACTTCCTGGTGTCACATATAATAATTACTTTGATGTGTGTGTGTGTGTGTGTTCATCGGTCATGTCCAGCTCTTTGTGACCCTATGAACTGTAACCCACGAGGTTCCTCTGTCCATGGGATTTTACCCACAAGAATACTGGAGTGGATTACCATTCCCTCCTCCAGGGAATCTTCCCAACACAGGGGTCAAATGGCTTCTCCTGCATTGGAGGCACGTTCTTTACTACTAAGCCACTGGGGAAGCTCTACTATGATGTGTATTAGAAAGAATAACAAAACACTATAATTTCAATGGTAAATTTGCATGTATTTTTGAAAATATATTCATAAATGCAAAAACTACTAACCTGCAAGAGTAGATAAGAAAAGATTGTTATACATATGATGGGTTTGTTCTTTGAAAACCTGCTTAATTAAGATACTGCAATATAGTGAGCATATTTCTCCTTCATGATATTCTCTTTCATACATCACATTGGAATGGATTGTAATACTGACACAACACTAAGAAACACAGTGTCTATTTCTTTTACTATAACAACAGTATTTTCCACTTGGTTTGGTTTTCATCTTGCTTTCCTATTAATCTTTTATTCTTTATTTTTTTGAACACATAGGAAGAGGGCATATTATCAATGTATATAATAAATATTACAATTTTGAATAAATATACTGATCTAGAATTATAGACCCTTGAATTTCTTATCAGAGCAATGTAACACATCATTTTAGCTTATTATATTATGGTGTATAGACTTAATTTTTATCTCTGGGTGTCAGGTACCCACCTGAGCATATTTGCAAATTGTTACACTTGGAACTCTTTAAAATATTGTTTCTTTTAACAAAACTTATATTTAAAGCTGTGTTGAAGTTTTATTGATATTAGAATCACCTCACAATTTGAATGCCTCAGATAATTAATGTTCTTAGTGACTTCATAAAAAGAGAACCTCTGAGATTATCTGACTAGTCATGATAATGGGATTTTCTTTGGTGGTTCAGACAGTAAAGAATCTGCCTGCGATGCAGGAGACCTGAGTTTGATACCTCGGTCAGGAAAATCCCCTGGAGAAGGGAATAGCTACCCACTCCAGTATTCTTGCCTGGAGAATTCCATGAACAGTGAAGCCTGACGAGTTGTAGTCCATGGGATTGCAGAGAGTCAGACAGGACTACACTTACACTTTTTTTTCTGTCATCATAATATTTCATGCAGATATTTGTCATGTTATAATATCTAGTGTGTATTTACATCTCTAGTTCTGCAAATCTCTCTCTCTCTCTCTTTCTCTCTCTGTGTTAGTTGCTCAGTAATGTCCAATTATTTGTGACCCCATGGGCTATAGCGCACCAGGCTCCTCTGTCCATAAAATTCTCCAGGCAAGAATACTGGAGTGGGTAGCCATTTCCTTCTCCAGAGGATCTTCCTGACCCAGGGATTAAACCTGGGTCCCCCAAAGGGAAGCCCCAATATTTCTCCATATATGAAATACTTATTTTATATATTTATAATAATAAAAACAAAAACTATTTATAATAATAAAAGATAACAATGTAATAAGTGTAATGTCATTTGATATAATTAAACTGAAATTGAAAATTTACTTCAAATTTAACTCTTTATTGACTTGTTTGTATTTATTATATTTTGCCTATAACTCATGTCCCCAGAAACTCACTCTGTTGATGTTTCTTTTAATGTATGAAAAATGTGACTTGAATAAAATTAAGAGAAATGAAAAAAGAAGTGGAAATATTAAAGCTTTCATATTATTTCACAAATATTTGTTCTTTAATTCCAAATCATCAAATAAAAGTGTTGTCCTGATTTTTGGTTTTGTGAAAGTTCACAAATCTAAGGTCATAATCTTTTACAGATTAATTTATTTTAGTTCCTTGACAAGCTGAAGATGAGAGAAAAGCAGGCATAAGTTAAATTTAGAGCATTAACATGTTTTTACCAAATGTAAGTTAGACATTTAGTTGCTAAGAATGACTATATTTTAGGAGTTCTATATGATAGAAGGGTAAGATACAATAAAATAACACATATGTGAAGATTAATGTTAGGGATGCAGTAAACAGGAAAACATAAGCAAGTAAGAGAGAGAATGTTTTGTAAAAGATAAAGTTTACTTTAAGAACTTAAAAATTTAAAAATGTTTAAAAAAAAGAAGAAAACACCAAACCAAAAAAAAAGAAAAAAAAAAAAATGATCGTAAAAATAGTAAAGGTAAATCTGGGACTTCTCTCGTGTTGCTGTGGGCAGTGTGGGGTCAGTTCATTTTCGGATAGTTCCTTGGTCTGGCTTATATTTCTGAAGATCTATACTTCAAGGCGGTTCCCTCTGTTTTAGCTTCTTCTGTTTGCTGGTCTCTTCAGTGTCTGTTTTCCGCCCTGTCACAAGGGGGATGATGGTGGACACTCTTTTTTTTTTTTAAGGCTCACTTGTTTTGTCACACTGTGAAGAGGGAGGGATGCTAGATGTCCATCAGCAGACGAATGGATAAGAAAGCTGTGGTACATATACACTATGGAGTATTACTCAACCATTAAAAATAATATATTTGAATCAGTTCTAATGAGGTGGATGAAACTGGAACTGATTATACAGAGTGAAGTAAGCCAGAAAGAAAAACACCAATGCAGTATACTAACACATATATATGGAATTTAGAAAGATGGTAATGATAACACTATATGCGAGACAGGAAAAGAGACACAGATGTAAAGAACAGACTTTTGGACTCTGTGGGAGAGGAAGAGGGTGAGATGATGTGGGAGAATGGCATTGAAAAATGTACACTATCATGTAAGAAATGAATCACTAGTCTAGGTTTGATTCAGGANACTATATGCGAGACAGGAAAAGAGACACAGATGTAAAGAACAGACTTTTGGACTCTGTGGGAGAGGAAGAGGGTGAGATGATGTGGGAGAATGGCATTGAAAAATGTACACTATCATGTAAGAAATGAATCACTAGTCTAGGTTTGATTCAGGATACAGGATGCTTGGGGCTGGTGCGCTGGGATGACCCAGAGAGATGATATGGGGAGGGTGGTGGGAGGGGGGTTCAGGGTTGGAAATTCATGTACACCTGTGGTGGATTCATGTCAATGTATGGCAAAACCAATACAATATTGTAAAGTAAAAAAAAATAAAATTTAAATAAAAAAAATTAAAATGTAAATAGCAAAAAAAAAAGATAAAGTTTAAATACTGATAAAGAGAACCTGATATTGTCTTTCTTAGTAAAAGTCTGAATTTAATGCTGAGTGATTCTTAACTGTTGAATTAAACTGAGATGGACTCCTTTAAACCCACATTACCCATCTTAATATAGTGAAGTGAATTAGTACCACCTTGTATATTACACTTTGCTGTTCTCAGCAAGCAGTAAAATTCTTCACCAAAAAATGCTCCTATATACTTCTTACAATATCACTTATACTCTTATATTGCTTTCTTTTCCTTTTATCTTTGACAGTGACACTTCTGATATACTTCATTTTTGCCCTGTACATCTTAGAAGAACAATAGAGTTTCTTTTAATGTCATTTGAAAACATATGTACAAAGTGTAATTTTTTCTTGTATTCACCATATATTTTGTTTTTAAAAAATCATGCTTATTCTAAGAATGAGAAAATTGAATAGAAAAAATGAGTAGTATTTTCCTTTCTGTTTAATTCTAAATAATTAATTGATGATTCCAGAAATAATTTTTTCTACCATCTAATACAGTTTTTCCTCCATCCATGGAGTCAGGACAGAGTTAGTACAATCACTGTCTGCAATTTTGCCAAACAGAGAGTCAAGAGTAAACCTACTGTATATTCTTGCCTCCTTTGTCCAACATAACATACCCATGAGTGCATGGATTTATCTTTGGGCTTTTTATCCTGTACCATTAATCTGCATTTCTGTTTTAGGGCCAGTACCATACTTTCTTGGTTCCTTCTGCCTTGTATAGTCTGAGGTCAGAAAAGTTGATTCCTCCAGCTCTATTTTTCTTTCTCAAGACTGTGTTGGCTGTTCTGGGTCTTCTGTGTTTCCAGACAAACTGTTATACTTCTGTGAAAAATGTCATTGATAATTTGGCTCAGTGGTCTCCAATGACCTAGAGGAATGGGATGAGGGGGATATATGGGAGGCACAAGAAAGAGGGGAGATACACACACACACACACACACACACACACACACACACACACACTTATAGCTGATTCATGTTGTACAGCAGAAACCAACACAACATTGTAAAGCAATTATGCTCCATTAAAATTTTTAAAATTAAGAAAAAAAAAAAAGTAAACCCATCCTCAAGTTGAGACCGCAACTCCTAGGACGTCTACTCACATGGAAGAGGATCAGGAAGCAACTCACAAAAGAGAGTTAGGCAGTATTTTCCTTGCTTTTTTTCTTTCCCTTCATTAAGGGGAGAAAAGTCTCAATATTAGACTAAAATTGTGATTTCCTGGAGGTGCTCACTCTCATCAATATGTGTGAAGAAGGATATGAACTTGGTGCAAGTAAGCCTCACTGTAACAGAGTAGAAGAGTCAGTGCTCATCCTGGGTGGAAATACTTGCCTCCACTAGGCCATTTACCATCCTTATCATAGATCAAGGAATAATCAATATCACTGAAAAGAAAACCTACATCCACAGACCTACTTGTTTCTACGTATAGCAATTAGGAGAGATCCTGGTGCATAATGCTTACCAGTGACTGTTATTATCAGAAAATTTTAAGATGGATTAAACTCAAAGAGTTGCTTGTATCTGTATCCTGGTAGATATGTGGCATTATCAGGTGGAAAGGTAAAAGAATAATATTTGAGTTGCTGTTGTGGTTAACAGAGACTGTATTGTTTGCAAAATTACTTACACAATTTTATTAGGCTTTATTTTTGAAAGTTAAAATTCTAAACTAAATAGATGCTATACAAATAAGAGCAACAAATTCTGTAGGTTATTTTTCCACTTAGAAATTCCTTCATTAATATTCTATATATAGTGATTTATGGAACCTGCATTGGAGAAGGGTAGCTTCACTACCAAAAATGAAAACCAAAAGTAAGCAAGAATATTTAAGTGCAAATGAAACTGTAATCACCGATAATTATGGGAAAATATTTATTGGCCAACCAGGTGGAAATGGCTAGAACAAAGGGAAAGCTTTTATTTGCAATGCACTTATTTCTAAAAATAAATGCCTGCTAAAGACGATCTGTCCTTTAATTTATTTAGCCAGTATTGTTAGCCAGAATAGACTAATCTTAAGCGAATATAAATAAATCTTGAGAGCTTATCCTTATGACAAGAAAAACTATGTATATTTCTATACATATAGGTTGATTGTGGCTGCTGCTGCTGCTGCTAAGTCTCTTCAGTCATGTCCGACTCTGTGTGACCCCATAGATGGCAGCCCACCAGGCTTCCCTGTCCCTGGGATTCTCCAGGCAAGAACACTGGATTGGGTTGCCATTTCATTATATTTATTTATATTATTGAATTTAAATATGTGAGTATTTTTTTAGCACCTACTCTATTCAAAGCACTGTACTAAGCACTCAGAATTAAAAAATCAAGCTAATATATTCTCCAAAAATGCAAATTTATGTTCTTCTAGGGAAAGCAGGGACAACTGTCCAGTGCAAAACAAAGCAAATGAATGACTGTTATAGTAAATGACATTTTTCAAGTGAGAAAATAGGAGACAAAGACTATTTCTGATTCAAGGAATTGAGAGGTGTTTTTTTTTTTTTTTTTTTTTTTTCCCTAGGAAGAGCTTCTCATTGAATAATATCAGAATATGGTTAAGCAGACAAGTAAAAGATGATGATATCTAGTAACAATATCCACGGGTAAAATATAAAGGAGATGATTTTTCATGAGCTATTCTGGGGAAAACTATACATTTTACTTGACTTCCCTGGTGGCTCAGATGGTAAAGTGTCTGCCTACAGTGTGGGAGACCTGGATTCAGTCCCTGGGTCAGGAAGATCCTCTGGGAAAGGAAATGGCAACCCACTCCAGTACTCTTGCCTGGAAAATCCCATGGATGGAGGAGCATAGTATGGGATGGAGGACCCATGGACCCATGGAACGGAGGACCCATGGATGGGTCGTAAAGAGTTGGACACGACTGAGTGACTTCACTTCACTTGGCTTCAGAAGATGTTAGGATAGAATAATAATGATAATGACAATATTACTGACAGTAGATAATCTATGTAAAGCTTGCTGTATGCCAAACACTATGAACATTTCATATATATTGAGCTTAAACAATGGTATAAAATAGGTTTTCTAATTCTTCTCATTTTATGGAAGAAATAATTGAGAGGTCTAATAGCTTTAACAAGTTTATACTTCTAGTGAGTTATAGCTCTGAGACTGAAACCAAATGGAGAGGAGAGCAACAATGAAGCAAGATAAACAATACCATAAAACCCTGAGAGTATTCACTAATTGGGAACAACAACAAAAAAATCTCATTTTGATGTCTTTGGTTTGAGCTGTACAGAAATCAAAGTCCAGGCTAAGGCCACTCAGGTTGAGAAGCCTATTAGAACACATGCCCTAAGGATGCACCTTCAGGGTGAAGATTGTGGTCCATGATCCCACAGTCTAAGAAGGTTCTGGGAGACTTTAGGAGTTATAATTTTAGTCACGGACAGAAACACTAGACTGTGCAGTAGGTTATCCAAATTCCAATAAGGGAATTGAGATGGGAGAGTCTCGAGTAAACATAAATAGAAAGCAAGTTAAAATATAAAGTGTGTAGACCCAAAAGAAGTAAAATGCATTACTTTTATACAGTGGTTAAATACTCTTTAAAGTGTGTTTATTACAGGTTAATTTCACTTTCGTCCTTTTTAGTTAAGAGAAACCTAAAGGTACAAGTTATGGATGTGGTTGCATTATCTGTTGAAGTAAAATATTTAGCTTACCTTAACCCTTTAAAAAACAAGAGGGTTGAAAGCAAAATGAATTTAAATAAGGTTTGGATTTGGGAACAAGGTGTTTCAAAAGATGAGAGCTATGACACAGATTTGTGGCATGTTAGGCAGAGCTTTAAAAGCCCTGCTTTTACCTATTTTAATATAATAAATTTCACCCTTATTGGTTTTCTCACTATTTCTACCCTATAATTAGATATATAACAACCCATTTAGTGTGAATAATATCCATAATCAAAGCATTTTCCACAAATTTAAGAAACTATTGTAACAAATGATTTGATGACAAAAAAATAATTGTTGAAGGCAAGTATGTTGCTGATATTATCTTAGCTACATAAATTTAAATGTGCTTATATTACAGAGGAAAGAAAAAGGATTGATGTATCACTATGCTTTTATACTTTCCTTAGCTTTTTTTCTCTAAACATAAACAGTTTCATCAATCTTACATAAAAAATTGCATTACCTTTGTAATAACATCTTAAATATGAAGGGCAATGATGCCTTTTACATAAGAAGCTTGTCTTGTTTGTAACATTTTAAAATGCAGAATGGAAAGCAATATGCAAAGATAAATTTCTTTCCCAAATAGCCCAATAAATGGAATCCAAAACTTACTAAGAATGACATTGATAAATAGTGTTTTGTGGATTTTACTTTGCAATTTTAATTTTAAAAGAATGGTCACATTTTGTCTGGTTTCAAATATAAGAAAGTTCAGCCATGAAAATAAGTGCTGACATTGTATGCAGAAACTAATTAGGGTGTGGGTAAAGGAAATAAGTCAGGAGTCTTGAATTATTAAGATAAAATTTTTAATGTGTTTTGCTTATTCTCTCTTCTATTTTTGGATTAGGTTTCATGACAATCATTGGAAGTCAGAAAAGCAGAACATATTCCACATAAGCATGTGTTGCTATTAGTCCTTCACAGCTGCTACTCCTGTCACCTTAAGACACTGTGTGTCATGAGTTGTAATTGTTTCAGACTGAATAACTTTCCTCATTACACTTCTGCTCTGACCTTCAATCTAGCTCAAACCTAGTTCAAATACAATATTCTGTATCTGTCTTTTCTCTTTCTTCTGTTTACAATTTCCTGACTTGTATTTTTCACTTTCTTTGCTTGAATCCATGCCTTTACTCAAAAGTCATGGATTTACACTACTTGTAAATGTTTTGTTTGCATGCTTATTTTCTGTAGAATATACAAAGGCAGTCTGGTTTACTGACCAGTTTCTTCTGTGTAGCTGACTGCCTAGCTTGAGCATGACAGAGTGAGTGAGTGAGTGAGTGAAGTTGCTCAGTTGTGTCCGACTCTTTGCGACCCATGGACTGTAGCCTACCAGGCTCCCCTGTCCATGGGATTTTCCAGGCAATAGTACTGGAGTGGATTGCCATTTCCTCCTCCAGGGCATCTTCCCGCCCCAGGGATCGAACCTGGGTCTCCTGCATTGTAGACAGACGCTTTACCGTCTGAGCCAACAGGGAAGTCTGAGCATGACAGAACAAGGACAAAACAAGAGACGGGAGATATATATAGGAAAAAATAAAGGAAGCATGATTTGAATATTCAGAGGGGAAGATGAACTGTAGGCATCTAGACACAAAATAAGAGCAATTTAAAGTGAAAAAGAAGGGTCTTCAAAGGGGAAAAAAAAAAAAGGAACAAAAGAGATATTTCAAAGGGGGAAAAAAAAGAGAGAGAGAGAAATGAGAAAACTAAAGAGTAGGAGGCTATGTGTGAAAAACCTTAATGAAAATCAGCAAGATCTGTGAAGTAAGCAATAAAGACTAAACCAAGCTCAGAGCTAGCTCTCTGGCTGTGGCTGATTGCCAAATGGTAGAGTCAGGGTTCAGTGCTGAAGAAGGGAGACAATCACAGAGGGATTAGCATCTCAAAAAGAAGCCCAGAGGGAAAGGAAAAG
>SJYV01023102.1:261934-277362 GCA_006410875.1 Neotragus pygmaeus
ATATATATATATATATATGACAGAAAAAGGTTAATTAAGACAGTTGACATTATAGTGTTCAGCCAAAAAATTTTGGAAAGGCCATTTGTTTGTTCATGTCTTAAAACTAATGCCAATTCATAGTAAAAGGTGAAGCAAGTGAAGAGACCCTGAGTCCTACATATTAAGAAACCAAATTAAACAAAAACATTTTAGAAACTTTCTTTTACTGAAGCTCATTCAAGAGACAGAGAAATGTGATAGGCAAGGATATGAATTGAAGCTATATGTGCAAAGTATGTGTTCATATGCATGTGTGTGTATGTTTTAATCAAAATGTGCTCAGTCACTCAGTCATGTCCAACTCTTTTTTGACCCCATGGACTTGTAGCCTGCAAGGCATCTCTATTCATGGGATTTCCCAAGCAAGAATAGTGGAGTCGGTTGTCATTTCCTTCTCCAGGGGGTCTTCTGACCCAAGAATTAAATCCACATCTCTTGCATCTCCTGCATTGGTAGGTGGATTCTTTACCACTGTGCGACCTGATAAAATCAGACAAAAACAATCTATCAGAATATAGAAGGTGTAACAGCACTTAAAGTGCTCTAGAAACCTGTGTGTTCATTAATTAAATTATGAGTGCATGCGTGATCAGTTGCTTTAAGTGTGTGGGATTCTCCAGGCAAAAATAGTGGAGTGGCTTGCCATACCCTCTTTCTGAGGATCTTCCTGACCCAGGGAACCCATGTCTCCTGAGTGTCCTGCATTGCAGGCAGATTCTTTACCTGCCGAGCTTTCCAGGAAGTAGATAACTATAGGGAAAGAGGTGTGTGTATACATGAGGATACACATGCTCATAATACACAGAGAAAGGAGAAATGACAAAGCTTTTGATATATAAGACCATTATTTTTTGCTTACTTAACATTCAGTTAAGTTCAGTACAGTTCAGTCGCTCAGTCCTGTCCCAATCTTTNCATGAGGATACACATGCTCATAATACACAGAGAAAGGAGAAATGACAAAGCTTTTGATATATAAGACCATTATTTTTTGCTTACTTAACATTCAGTTAAGTTCAGTACAGTTCAGTCGCTCAGTCCTGTCCCAATCTTTGTGACCCCATGAATCGCAGCACGCCAGGCCTCCCTGTTCATCACCAACTCCCGGAGTTCACTCAAACTCACGTCCATCAAGTCAGTGATCTCATCCAGCCATCTCATCCTCTGTCATCCCCTTCTCCTCCTGCCCCCAATCCCTCCCAGCATCAGAGTCTTTTCCAATGAGTCAACTCTTCGCATGAGGTGGCCAAAGTACTGGAAGTTTCAGCTTTAGCATCATTCCTTCCAAAGAAATTCCAGGGCTGATCTCCTTTAGAATGGACTGGTTGGATCTCCTTGCAGTTCAGGGGCCTCTCAAGAGTCTTTTCCAACACCGCAGTTCAAAAACATAAACTCTTCAACGCTCAGCTTTCTTCACAGTCCAAATCTCACATTCATACGTGACCACTGGAAAAACCACAGCCTTGACTAGATGGACCTTTGTTGGCAACGTAATGTCTGTTTTTCAATATGCTATCTAGGTTGGTCATACCTTTTCTTCCAAAGAGTAAGTGTCTTTTAATTTCATGGCTGCAGTCATAAAAAGGGGCAAATCAGAAATACGCCAATTTCTAAAGATATTGACTTTATGCTATTAAATGATTGTTTTATTGCAAAACTTAATCAACATATGCTTAAACTTGTTTGATGTATATATCTATGTCAGCTATCAAAACCTATTAGTCCATTGTCAGTCTGGTAAAGAAAACATTTTGTAAAGGTTGTAAATGGAATTTTGATCCCACTAAGAAGAGAGATTTCCTTGATATAAAGAGTCAGTCTTTGCATTAATATGTCTTTACATTATTTAATCTTTATGTATAGACTCAGTCCAAAATGAGTAAGTCAGTTCAGTTGCTCAGTTGTGTCCGACTCTTTGAGACCCCATGAACTGCAGCACACCATGCCTCCCTGTCCATCACCAACTCCCGGACTCCAACCAAACCCCTGTCCATTGTGTCAGTGATGCCATCCAACCATCTCATCCTGTGTTATTCCCTTCTCCTCCCGCCCTCAATCTTTCCCACCATCAGGGTCTTTTCAAATGAGTCAGGTCTTTGCATGAGGTGGCCAAAGTTATGGAGTTTCAGGTTCAACATCAGTCCTTCCAATGAACACCCAGGACTGATCTCCTTTAGGATGGACTGGTTGAATAGCCTTGTAGTCCAAGCGACTCTCAAGAGTCTTCTCCAACACCACAGTTCAAAAGCATCAATTCTGTGCTTAGCTTTCTTTATAGACCAACTCTCACATCCATACATGACCACTGGAAAGACCATAGCCTTGACTAGATGGACTTTTGTTGGCAAAGTAATGTCTCTGCTTTTTTAATATGCTGTTTGGTCATAACTTTCCTTCCAAGGAGCAAGCATCTTTTAATTTCATGGCTACAATCAGCATCTGATTTTGGAACCCAGAAAAATAAAGTGAGCCACTGTTTCTACTGTTTCCCCATCTATTTGCCATGAAGTGATGGGACTGGATGCCATGATCTTAGTTTTCTGAATGTTGAGCTTTAAGCAAACTTTTTCACTTTCTTCTTTCACTTCATCAAGAGGCTCTTTAGTTCTTCTTCACTTTCTGCCATAAGGGTAGTGTCATCTGCATATCTGAGGTTATTGATATTTCTCCCAGCAATCTTGATTCCAGCTTGTGCTTCTTCCAGCCCAGCATTTCTCATGATGTACTCTGCATATGAGTTAAATAAACAGGGTGATAATATACAGCCTTGAAGTACTCCTTTTCCTATTTGGAACAAATCTGTTCCATGTCCAGTTCTAACTGTTGCTTCCTGACCTGTATATAGGTTTCTCAAGAGGCAGGTCAGGTGGTCTGGTATTCCAATCTCTTTCAGAATTTTCCTTATTGTGATCCACAAAGTCAAAGGCTTTGGCATAGTCAATAGAGCAGAAATAGATGTTTTTCTGGAACTCTCTTGCTTTTTCAATGATCCAGCGGATGTTGGCAATTGGGTCTCTGATTCCTCTGCCTTTTCTAAAACCAGCTTTAACATCCGGAAGTTCAGGGTTCACATATTACTGAAGCCTGGCTTGGAGAATTTTGAGCATTACTTTACTAGCGTATGAGGTGAGTGAAATTGTGCGGTAGTTTGAGCTTTGTTTGGCATTACCTTTCTTTGGGATTGGAATGAAAACTGACCTTTTCCCGTCCTGTGGCTGCTGCTGAGTTTTCCAAATTGGCTGACATATTGAGTACAGCACTTTCACAGCATCATCTTTTAGAATTTGAAATAGCTCACCTGGAATCCCACACCTCCACTAGCTTTGTTCATAGTAATGCTTCCTAAGACCCACCTGACTTCACATTCAGGATGTCCAGCTCTAGGTGAGTGTGAGTGATCACAACTTCATGATTATCTGTGTTGTGAAGATCTTTTTTGTACAGTTCTTTCTGTGTATTCTTGCCACCTCTTCTTAATATCTTCTGTTTCTGTTAGGTCCATTCCATTTCTGTCCTTTATTGAGCCCATCTTTGCATGAAATGGTTCCGTTGGTATCTCTAATTTTCTTGAAGCTATCTCTAGTCTTTCCCATTCTATTATTTTCCCCTATTTGTTTGCATTGATCATTCTATAATAATTAACCTTAAAACACTATAGAAAAATGTATTTATTCAGTAAGTATACAATAAGAATCTGCTATGTGTTACAGTCTTCCATTAAAAATAGAGAACAAGTTGAGAAAGTGAAGAAAAAGAAAATTCATGTTCACATATCCACACTAGATAAAATGTAATATGAGTTACCTTGAGCACAATTTTTATTCAAAGCACTATAAATGATTTCCAGTAAAGTTCTAAAGTTAATTTTGTCCATATTAGGATTCTAGGGAGCCTCTTAGTCCACTGCTCAAATAATTCTGTCTATTGTGTGCATCTAGTTGTCTTTTGGTGGTTAAAGTTGAGTTAACTTCAAATGTTTTTGATTTACAGCAAAACTCATTCTGTGTGGTATATAGTTCAGTGAGTTATGACAAATAAATAGTGTCCTATGCCTGCCTTCACAATGTTAATATAATCTGCTTTCAACAATCAAAATATTTCTCCCATGTAGCCCATGCTCAGTGCCTAGAATCCATTGGTCTGTTTTTTGATTTTGTCTTTGTGTCTTTATATTAATGTCCTTTTTATAATGTTATATAAATGAACTCGGACCTTAAGTAGTCTTTTGGTTTGCTGTCTCTCACTCAACAAATTGATTTTGATATATGTGTCTGTGTTGCTGAGAGTATCAGTAGTTGTTATTTTTTATTGCTGAGTAATATTCCCTGGTATGGAGAAAAAATAGCTTGTTCATCTATTAACTAGCTGAAGGATAGTTGATAGTTTCCAACATGGGTCTACTATGGATTGTTGTTGCTACTTTGTTACTAAGTCATATCCAAACTCTTTTGAGACCCCATGGGCTGTAGCCTGCCAGGCTCCTCTGTCCATGGAATTTTCTAGACACATTGCCATTTTCTTCTCTAGGGGATCTTCCAAATCTAAGGATGGAACCTGTATCTCCTGATTACTGCTGAGCCACCAGAAAAGCCCCCTGTTATGGATAAAGGACTCCAATTTTCTATGTGCAAGTTTTACAATGAACATAATTACTTGATTCTTTATGAGAAACATATTTTAAATATAAATATATACTTAGATTAAAAATAAAAAAAATAAATAATTTGTACCATGAAAACATGAAAGAAAAATCTGGGATATCCATAAAGATTTTAGATAAAACAAATTCCAGAGCAAGGGTTCTTTTCGGAGATAAGGGGCATAAAAAATAAAAAAGAGGTCAACTCTCCAAGAATGCATATCAAATATAAACATGTATGAATCTAAAAATAGGACTTTAAAAGCCCTTGGCAGCCTTCTCTCTTTTGGAGCTGTAAGGAGCAAAAAGTTCTGCCTTCAGTCTACCAGAGGGTCATTGAGTCTTGTTTTGTCATTAGAAGAATATATATTATAAAACACTTAATTCTAATGAATAGAATTTGAAAAGGAAGTTTAAATTGTAGGAAACTGAGAGATACTAGGGGATTGAGTTTCACATCTTGGTGATGTTAATAAACCATGTCTTCCTGATATAATACAATGAAATGGATTCTTCCTCTTGTGATTATTTCCCCCAAATTCTAACTCTAGTCCAGTTATGAGAAAATATCAGCTAAATTCAAAGTAAGGGGCTTTCTAAATATACTTGACCAAAGCTATTCAAAGTTCCTAAATTCATGAAAACTAAGGAAAGGCTGGAAATCTCTCATAGATTGGAAGAGACAGCAGAGTCATAACTAAATGCAACATGGTGTTTTGGCTTAGATCTTGGAACATTAAAAGAAAGTGAAAAAGCTGGCGAATTTAAAAATATTCTATCAATGTAATTTTTTGTTTTTATTATCACATAAGATGTTAACTTCACGTGAACCTGGAGGATGGGTATATAGGAACTTTTCAGTCCTATCTCTGCAGCACATCTATAAATATAAAATTATTTCAAAATAAAATATGAAATAAATATATAAAACACCAATTGACACATCTTTACATGTCTATTTCATGACTGTTTTGTTCCATTGATTTATATATCTTTTGTAAAATAATTTTTATGTTTGTGATGACTGTAGCTTTATAATAAATATTGAAAGCAGGTTGTTTGGATTTTCTACCTTTGGTACTTCTTTCCAGAATAGCTTTGCTATGTTAGTTCCTTTATTCCACATTTCTCTCTGCCTTTTTNCATTGATTTATATATCTTTTGTAAAATAATTTTTATGTTTGTGATGACTGTAGCTTTATAATAAATATTGAAAGCAGGTTGTTTGGATTTTCTACCTTTGGTACTTCTTTCCAGAATAGCTTTGCTATGTTAGTTCCTTTATTCCACATTTCTCTCTGCCTTTTTTGGGATTAATTGAGATCTTTTTATAATTCTGCTTTATTTCCTCTATTGATTTATTGATTATATTTCTTCTTACTTTTCAAAGTGATTTTCCTAGATCTCGTGTCATTCAGCATTAGTTAGAGTCTACTTTTAAGGACTATTGCATTACTTTCACATGTAGTTTAAGGACCTTACAGCATGATAGTTCCAAATTCACTCTGTAATTTTTTAATCTTATTCTTATACATTTCACTTTTACAAATGCTACTAAAACAATTTAACATATGGGAATTACTTTTAGACAGATGATTATATTTTATGACATAAAATAAAATTTTAATTTTATTTTGTCTTCCTTTATTTCTTTTCTGGGTTTCTTTATTTCTTTTTATAGATTCATGTTCCTGCTTGGGCCATATTTCTTAGGTTAGTGAAGTTTTAACATTACTGGAAGTGGAGGATTTGATGGTAATTAATTATATCATTAATTTTGTCTGGAAAAGCCTTATATCTTCTTCATGTTTTAAAATTAATAAACCTTATTTTTAGAGCAGATTTAGATTCATAGCAAAACTGAGCAGAAAGTACAGAGATTGTTCCTGTACACCCTGCTTCTGTCCCCACAATACACAACCTCCTCTGATATCAACATCCCTCACCAGAGTGGTACCTTTGTTATGATTTATGAGCCTATATTGGCACATCATTGTTAGCCCCAATCCAAAGTTTACATTAGGGTTCACTCTTTGTATTCACTCTTTGGCCACCTTATGCAAAGAGTTGTGCATTCTAAGCAGCCTTAGTTGTGTCTGACTCTTTGTGATCCTATGGACTGTTTCCCACCAGGATTCTCCAGGCAAGAGTAAGTGGAGTGGGTTGCCATGCCCTCTTCCACGGGATTTTGCTGTACCCAGAGGTTGAATCCATGCCTCTTACTTCTCCTGCATTGAAAGCAGATTCTTTATGACTATTTTCACCTGGTGCAGAGCTGACTTACGGAAAAGACCCTGATGCTGGAAATGAATGAAGGCAAAATGAGAAGAGGAGACAGAGGATGAGATGGTTATATAACATCACCGACTCAACGGACATGATTTTGAGCAAGCTCTAGGAGATAGTGGAGGATAGAGGAGACTTGCATGCTTCCATCAGTGAGGTCACAAAGAGTCGACATGACTTAGTGACTGAAAAACAACAACTTTGTATTTTATATTCTTCTGGTTTTGACAAATGTATAATGACAAGTGCCTACCATTATAGTGTCATACAGAAAATTTCACTGCCCTAAAAATTCTCTTTGTTTCATTCATTCCTCCTTCCCCAGCCCCTAGCCATGACTTATATATATATATATATATTATGTCTTCATGGTTTTCCTTTTCCAGAATGTTGTGTAGTTGGAACCATACAGTATGTAGCCTTTTCAGATTCACTTCTTTCACTTAATAATATGCACGTAAGTTTCCCCCATGTTTCTATTGGAAGGAAATGCCATCTAGGACTCTAATAGCTAGAAAAGAAAAGTCAGGGCTTGACTTCAAAGCTTCAAAGGACAGGCTGACTCTTTTGTTAGTGGCTTATGTTGCTGGTGAATTTCAGTTGAAGCCAGTGCTTATTTGCATTTCTGAAAATACTAGGGCCCTTAAGAATTATGCTAAATTGACTCTGCTTGTGCTGTCTAAATGAAACAACAGAACCTGGATGATAGCACATCTGTTTGTAACATGAATAATGAATATTTTTGGTCCACTGTTGAGATCTACTGCTTAGAAAAGAAAAAGGTTCGTTTCAAAATGCACTCTGTGCTCAGTCATTTCAGTTGTGTCCCACTCTTTGGGACTCCGTGGACCTTAGCCTACAAACTGCTCTGTCCAAGGGGTTTTTCAGGCAACAATACTGGGGCGGGTTGCCATTTCCTCCTCCAAGGGATCTTCCTGACCCAGGTATCAAACCTACATCTCCTGCATTGGCAGGTGGATTCTTCCTGGGTCCTATATTACTGCTCAAACTTGGTGTTCTGTGGGGTGGTGTGGGAGGTGGGAGGGAGGTTCAAGAGGGGGGCATATATGTGTACATATGGCTGATTCATGTTAACATATGGCAGAAATCAGCACAATATTATACAACCTTTATCCTCCAATTAAAAATAAATGAAAAAGTCACATCAGTATATCTTAGGACATTTAAGTTCTTTGTTGTTGTTTTGGTTCCTCAGTTGTGTCTGACTCTTTGTGATCCCATGGACTGTGACCGATCAGACCCTCTGTCCATGGGATTTCTCCAGGCAGGTATACTAGAGTGGGTTGCTTTTTCCTTCTTGGGCGTGGCGGGGGGTGGGGTTGTGGTTCCTCCTGGCCCAGGGAACGGAACCGTGACTCCTGCACTGGCAGCCACGTTCTTTACCACTGAGCCTCCTGGGAAGCCATTTAAGCGCTTACTCGAGGGACGGTTCTTCATGTTGCCTTTTTCTTTAAATAAAATTTAATTGTAACACACACACACACACACACACACAAATATTAGTGCTCAGTGACCCTGCACTTTGTCACCTGCTGACTCTGATGGAGATGTACAAAGAGATGAAAGTTGTTGCCATGCCTGTTAACACTCATTACTCCTTTATCCACCCAGCCATGGATCAAGGAGTAATATAAATTTTGACTTTCAAGTTTTATTATTTAAGGAATATGTTTCATAAAACTATAGCTATCATGAATAATAATTCCTCTGATGATTCTGGACAAAGTAAATTGAAAACCTTCTGAAAATAATTTATCATTCTAGATGCCATTACAAATATTAGTGATTCACAAGGGCAAAATATTATCATTTAACAGGACTTTGGTGAAAGTCAATTTCAACCCTCATGGACAACTTTGAGGAAGTGGAGGAAGTAGCAGTAGATATGGTGTAAATAGCAAGGAAACTAGAAATAGAAGTAGAACCTGAAGATGTGACTGAATTTCTCCAGTCTCAAGGTAAAACTTGAATGGGTGAGGAGTTGTATTTTATTGATGAGCAAAGAAAGTGGTTTCTTGAGATGGCGTATACTCCTGGTGAAAATGCTGTTAAAATTTTTGAAATAATAACAAAGAATTTAGGATATTCTATAAACTTAGTTGACAAAGCAGCTGAAGGGTTTGAAACATTTCACTCCCATTTTGACCAAAGTTCTACTTTGTAAAAAGCCATCAAATAGCTTGATATGCTACAGAGAAATCATACCTGAAAGGAAGAGTCGGTTAATGTGGCAGAATTCCTTGTTTTACTTTAGGAAGTTGCCACAGTCACCTCAAACTTCAGCCAACACTATTAACCTTGAGGCAAGACCTTTTCCAAGAAAAATATTACAGTTCCCTGATGATTCAAATGATGGTTAGCATTTTTTAGCAATAAAATATTTTAAAATTAAGGTGTGTGCATTTTATATAGACATAATGCTACTGAACACAGAATACCATATAGTATAAACACAACTGCTATATGCACTGGGAAACAAAAATTCATATGACTTGCTTTATTGAGATATTAGTTTTATTGCTGTGATCTGGAACTGAATGTGTAATGTCTCTAAGGTATGCCTGTAGCAGTAATAGTTCTAAGAAAATGCTTTAAGTCAGGGCATGGTGACTGAGAATAGTTGAATCTTCAGTTCATTTCTGGCAGCTTAAAATGGGCACACAGATGATCACATCAAGAAAAAAAAAATTGCCGTTTTCCAGTCACTAAATTATGTCTGACTCTTTGTGACCACATGGACTGCAGTATGCCAGGCTTCCCTGCTCATCACTATCTCCCAGAATTTGTTCAAATTAATGTCCACTGAATTGTCAGTGCTAACCATCTCATCCTCAGCCACCCCCTTCTCTTGTTGCCTTCAGTCTTTCCCAGCATCAGGATCTGTTCCAGTGAGTCAGCACTTCCTATCAGATGGCTGAAGTATTGGAGTTTCAGTTTCAGCATCAGTCTTTCCAGTGAATACTCAGTGTTGATAAATTGACTGAAGAATAGACCTGCTTCAAAAAGTGTTGTTGTTGTTCAGTAGCTAAGTCATGCCCAACTCTTGACACGCATCCCTGTCTTTCACTATCACCCAGATTTTTGCTCAAACTCATGTCAAAAAGAGTATAATGAGAATATTTGCAAGGATAAAAATCTATACTTTTTAAAAATAAAGTTTATTTTCTCTAATGTACTAGCTCAGGACACACTCATTTATACAACTGCATTTAAGGTACGTAGTAAATAATTTCAGTTACTAGAAGCAATTAGCAATAAAGGTAGCACAGAAATAATAAACAAAAATCTGAATATGAGCGGAGGTGAAAGTTCCAAGGAGAATACAAATATAATGCTTTAAAAAATTATTATTTAAACAAAAACTGACATAGACTAATTTTAAGATTCCTCTTCTATATCTGAAACTACTGGGAAACTTTAGAATAATTCCAAAGGTGAAGGATCAGTACATGAAAAGTAAGGAGGAACAGAAAAAAGAAAAAGGGGGTGGAGATGAATGTAAGATGAATGCTAATTTTGATAAGAGTGCTGAGGAAAACACTGTTACAGAGAGAAAGGCATTATAATAACAAAGACATGTTGGAGTATTTCGAGAAAATACATCAAAAAATGAAGAGGGAAAAATGAAGTGTAAGGAATGGATATATATGTTAGGCTGGTATTTTCTTGGGCTTCAAAATCACTGCATATGGTGACTGCAGCCACAGAATGAAAAGATACTTTCTCTTTGGAAAAATAGTTATGACAAACTGAGTATAAAAAGCAGAGACATTACTTTGCCAGTAAAGGTCCACATGGTCAAAGCCATAGTTTTCCCAGTATTCATGTATGGATGTGAGGGTTAGACCGAATTGATACTTTTGAACTGTATTGTTGGAGAAGACTCTTGAGAGTCCCTTGGACTGCAAGGAGATCAAGCCATTCAATCCTAAAGGAAATCAGTCCTGAATATTCATTGGAAAGACTGATGCAGAAGCTGAAGCTCCAATACTTTGGCCACCTCATGTGAAGAGCCAACTCATTAGAAAAGACCCTGATGCTGGAAAAGATTGAAGGCAGGAGGAGAAGGGGACGACAGAAGATGAGATGGTTGGATGGCATCACTGACTCAGTGGACATGAGTTTGAGCAAGGTCCAAGAATTCTTGAAGGACAGGGAAGCCTGGCGTGCTGCAGTCCATGGGGTTACAAAGAATCAGACACAACTGAGCAACTGAAAAACAAACATCAAGAAGACAGAAGCACACTGTCTAAGGTTATATTAATAAATATTTAGGCAAAGAGAGAAGAGGTTGTAAAGAATATTAAAAAGAAAAACTAAACAGACAGACATAGTATGAAAGCATATTTTTTTAAATTGCCAACAGTTCTGAGATCGGATGTGTTTATATATAAAATATTGATTAAAATTGGTAAGTCCAATAATGTGGAAAAATTGATTTTTAAAGGTAAAAATTTATTGCTTTAAAACTAATTTAGAAAGGATATACAATCCTTTTTCTATAAGAATGTTGTGAGAATAAATGAAATGTCACTCTAGCAACTTTCTAATAAAAAATCTGTGAGAATAAATGAGATAATATACTAAAAATACTAGGAGGATCTTACACAAAAACGACTATATAAATTCATGTATTCTTGTTATTGTAGTGTTTCCCTTAGCCAGATCTAGCTATTGACTTTTAAGTGTGAATAATACTGAAAGAGAAGAAACTATTATAGATAATGAAATTTTTTGTAGAATCATTTTTAAAGTTTTATGTATATATTTAATATGAATTGTTTTATTTATATAACATTATATTTTAACATCCTTTAATTGTATGTCAGAAGTGAAACATGCCTTATTGGCTTACTGCTGATGAATTCTACAAAAAGCTTGCTATAAATTCACAATGACAGACCTACACACTATTATTAGGAGCTTCTCAAGAGGTGATAGTGGTAAAGAACGCACCTGCCAAGGCAGGAGACACAGGAGATGTGGTTGTGATACCTAGGTCTGGAAAATTTCCTGGAGGACGATAATGGCAAACCACTCCAGTATTCTTGCCTGTAATATCCCATGGACAGTGAGCTACCATCCATAGGGTATCAAACAGTTGGGCGCAACTGAAGCAACTTAGCACACAAAGCACAAGCTATTATTGAACATTCATACATATCCAGTGTGAAAGAGTGTTACCATAGAGATAAATAAAGATCAAGATAGAATAGGTGGAGATAAAATTTGATTAAATCATTTTCTCCTTTTATGAATATAGACATAAAATGAAATGTGGTCAGTAAATTTCATTGTCATTTGCTATTCAGAAACAAAAATATTATCCTTGTTCAACAACAACACAAGAAAGCACTAAGAAACAAATCTGTCCAAGTTGCTATTATTTACTATATTTAATCAAAGTCACTTAATTTGACTTATCTCATTTTAAAAATGTAGAGTTATAGATACCATGACATTTTTCATCAGTAATGAAGGTTATCTTCATTCTTGTAACTGTGACACATTTCTGGCAGTAAAGTCCCTAAACTGCAATTTAGTTGCTGATTTGTGAACAGTCTTTGCCCTTAATGAAATGATTTACGAAAGAATAGAAGAAGCACTACCAGGTTTTCAAATATAGTTTCAGCTTCCTCTTGTTGGAAGTAAATTAGATCCTCTTTGAACTGGAGCACTATTATGATTGACAAATAGCACCTTTTTGACCTAACAGTCTTAAGTAAAGCTTTTAGCATTGCATTAAACCTAAATTCAGGTAGTGTTTTATTCTGAAGTCCAGTGGCCACTAACAACTATCTTGTGATAAATGCTAGGGTGTAGCAGTGGCTTTTGTAAGAAAAAAATCTCAGCATTCATTTTTCCTCTTTTCCCAAGGAAATGTCTAATGTTTCAGATATGTTTGCTTGTCTGAGATGTGACAATAAAGATCCTCTTATGACCTGTGTTCTTGAGAAGCAGTGAAGCAAAGCAGGGTTGAGTATGGGCTTCAGAACGTGAACCACAGTCACATGGCCCTGGTGGCTAAGTGGTAAGAAGCCGCCTGCAATTCAGGAGACACAGAAAGAAATGCCAACCCACCCCAGTACTCTTGCCTGGAGAATCCCACGAACAGAGGAGCCTGGTGGGCTACAGTCCTTGGAGTTGGAAAGAGTCAGACATGACTGAGCAGCTGAACAAGCATGCACATGGCCCTAGGCGAGTTGCTTAAGGTCTCCCTGCTTTGATTTCCTGATTCTGTAGGTGGATCATTCTAGGGTTGTGAGCAGCTATAGGTAGGATCTGGACTCCCAAGATCTTCTGTCTTGCAAGATCCAAGTCTGTTTTGCTCTCTGAGAGTGAATGTGTGCTCGGTTACTCCAGGTGTGTCCGACTCTTGGCAGCCCTGTGGACTAGAACCTACCACAGTCTCCTCTGTCCGTGGGAGTCGCCAGGCGAGAGTAATGGAGTGAGCTGCCCTTCCCTTCTCCAGGGGCTCTTCCTGACTCGGGGACTGAAACCGCGACTCTGACATCTGCACTGGCAGGTGCGCTCTTTACCACTAGCATGACATGGGAAGCCGTACTGGCAGCCACTGAGCTGCGCCCCCTCCCTGGAAGTCTGATTAGGTCTAACCTGCCAGGGGTCCTGCTCACCAAGGACCCAGAGACAAAAGGCTGATGTAACTGACCTGACGGGTAGAGGGGAGGTCAAAGTAGTTGGCCCCTTCAACTCAACTCAGAACAACTTTAAAGGCCTTCCTTGTTCCTATCTGTCCCTCTCATGTTGTCATTGCTTTGTGAATGACTAATTTTCCTTATCCCACACAAATCCATGTTGATAATTAGGCTAGAGATTTGCCTCCTTAAGAAATCTATTTAGATGAGTTTATTACTTGTATATATAATTATAATGTGGTTTCATATTATATGGTAGCTGGCTCTCATTTAAATAAAGAAGGTGGCTTCTGTAATAAGATTGTAAATTCTCTTAAGACAAATCTGTGCTTTTTCTCTCCCTTTGTTTCCAAGACCAGGGTTGTGTATTGTAAAGAATGTGAAGAAAAAGTCAAGGGTTTATTAAAATGAGACTGTGTAAATTTTGCTATTTACCACTAAAAAGGCAATATTTTATTTTTATTCCATTACCCTCATTCCTTGCTTGCTTTCTTACCAGGACTTTGCATTAATGTATAGTTGACCTAAGAGAATTTTTATCTATGCATTCTGAAGACAGTGAATATCTGATTCCCTTCAGCTTGCTTCTATTTCCTCAGGAAAATATAATTTATACTGATACTGTATTAGCTTGTTTCTACCATGGGAAAGAACTATTCTGAAGAGCTGAACTTCAGTCTACAGTATTTTACTTGACATCAACATGTGTTTATGAAAGAAACACTTTTAAAAATTAAGTATCATTCATCGCATCATGTATCCAGGGAATTTTACAGAAGCATTGTCATAGTAATTTCTGGCAATAGATGGATTTCACTGGTGCTTAATATAGATTATTTGAAATCTTTTCTCCATATGCTCAGTTGTCAATGCATGCAGCTATATTTAAATGAAAATTTGTGCTTTGATGAAGACTTAATGCCATCCAGAATTGTCCTACAGCTGTTACAAGCCCTCAGCTGTTTGTACTTTTCAGTTACTTTCTACCCAGATAAAGAGAATGAGACATTCTGAGGTCTGAGAGAGCATCTCTATTTTACATTTCATTATGTGGGCTATTTTTTAGCAAAGGAATTGAATGCTAGCTGCCTGACTTTGCTGCACTGGACTGACCAAGATAATTATTGGTATTCTGCAGCTGTTCGAAGAATATTTTGTAGCCAGAGTATCAAGAGCTGTAGATGTTTGTTATTTTGTCAACAATCCATGATCAAATAAGATCATGTGCATAAGAATTTAAAACACAAGAAATGGAACCACAGAGTTTTGTTTCCCACTGGTATTGAAATATCAAGAATAAGAGGCAAGAAACAAGTATTCATTGAGGCAAGTATTCATTGAGCATACTACAAAACTTTGGGCTGTTTTGCTGTAAATCTAAGATTATAAAGGAGACATATCCTTATCTTTTCTTTATCTGGTAAATTGATTTTTCCAATTTCTTTAAAATATGACACAAGATTCCAAAGATCACATGTTCTCGTTAAAATAAGTATATTTTTAAAACATAAACTATTGAAGCAAAGAATATTCTTTTAAAAATAAGAATGCAATTCCACTGCTGGACATACACACCAAGGAAACCAGAATTGAAAGAGACACATGTACCCCAATGTTTATTGCAGCACTGTTTATAATAGCCAGGACATGGAAACAACCTAGATGTCCATCAGCAGATGAACGGATAAGAAAGTGGTGGTACCTATTCACAATGGAGTATTATCAGCCATTAACAAGAATACATTTGAATCAGTTCTAATGAGATGGATGAAACTGGAGCCTAT
>SJYV01023102.1:277400-288340 GCA_006410875.1 Neotragus pygmaeus
GATGTATGGCAAAACCAATACAGTATTGTAAAGTAAAATAAAAGAAAAAAATAAAATTAAATTTAAAAAAAAGTTTAAAATTAAGTATTCAAAGTAGTCAGTAAGGAACAGAAATATATTAAATACCTAAACCAAGAGTAGAAAGGTGCAGAGGGGACTGAAAATCAGTTCTGAGGAAGGTCAGAAAGACGACAAATTAATGAGAGAATAAGGAGGGTTAAAGGAAAGAATGAAATTGGATAGTAACAACAAATCCAATGTATCTGTAATGATGGCAAATCGCTAGTTAAAAAGGAGATTGTAGGTTTTCCCCCCTCAAATCCCGATATATACCACTTATAAGAACACAGATTGAGATTTAAAAATTAGAGGTTGGCGTTAGTGTTGGTGTATTGACACAAGGTTGAAGTTACTGTTGGTGTATTGACACAAAAGGAAATCAATCAAAAATCACTAATAGGACTTATGATTAATGATAGTCACTACAAAATGATAATGAAAAATTCTCCAGGAAGCTTCTACATTTGTAAACTGGAGTATACTTTACAATAAACATAATTTGGCAGAATTACAGGTAGAATTTGTCAATTTCATCTCAGAAAACATTACAAATGTGCTATTTTCTTCATAATATAAGAAAGTGTAATGGGGTAAAATTTCTGCATTGGACTTGAAGCAATGTAGGGCTAGATAAAAGCTTTATCTTCAAATTTGGAACAATCCACTTTACATTTCTGAGCTTCAGGTGTCTCAACTGTAAAACCATTTACTTTCACTATTTTTTTTATGAGTTCAAAATTCTCATACAAATAATGTTATTTATGATAGTACTTTTAAAACCATGTACATAACTTCTGCTTCCAGGAAGATAGACTACACATAAAGTTTCCCTGTTCCTTCAGTTTAAGTATAACTAAACCCCTGGGCATTATATGTAACCCATTATATTTAAGAAGACTCTAAATGGTACAGAGTAGAGGCAGATTAACCAGGGACTTCAGGAGACAAAGGGGCTTCCCTGGTGGCTCAGAGGTTAAAGTGTCTGCCTGCAATGGGGGAGACCTGGGTTCGATCCCTGAGTCGGGAAGATCCCCTGGGGAAGGAAATGGCAACCCACTCCAGTATTCTTGCCTGGAGAATCCCATAGAGTGAGCAGCCTGGCAGGCTACAGTCTACAGGGTCGCAAAGAGTGGGACACGACTGAGCGACTTCACTTTCACTTTCAGGAGACAAGGGGTTAATGTGATGGTGAATTTTCTGGTCTTTGAAGGAGAAATGTGAACCCAGAAATGCCAATGGGTACAGACAGTATAGACTCCAACAAAAGGCTGCTCTTTCCAGCTAGATGACCTGGAAAGAGGACCCCAACAAAAGGCTGCTCTTTCCAGTTAGGTGACTGGGAAGGAGGATGACAACCATGCAGAAAACATTTACCCAGTACTGTGCTACTCCAGTCACAGACCCCAGGAGAAAATGTAGCCCCATCTGTACCCACAAATGCAGAGGTCTAGTAGGGAACCTGGACTTCCATACATACTTTCCAACCTGGAAAGTATGTAATGAGGTAACAGAAATATTCTGATGCCCAACTAGGATGGTATCAGAGAAGGCTTTGTAGGGAATTGGGGTTTTCATCCGTGCAATAATTAATTAGGAACCTCTTTCAACACTGTCAGTGGGGTGACACCTAGAAGGATAATCCCATGGACAAAGGAGCCTGATGGGTTTCTGTCCATGGCGTCATAAACAGTCAGACAAGACAGGAGTAACTTAGCATGCATGCCTAGGCATTTTACACTGTAACAACCCTGTGCACACGTGGAATCTGGACTCTTAGTTAAGGAGTTAAGGATTTCTTCTTGCCCTTCCCAAGATAAAATTTCCACTCTGAAATATTTTACTTCTCTATCAGTGTTGATACTAAAAACAAAGGATTCAGTGATATTATAGAGTGTCAGAAATCAGATGAAATTTAGATTGAAGTAGTGTCTGGAACTCTAGGAGTGTTTGAAATGTTAGACCAAGTTGTTTTCATTTTGTGTTAGTTACTGTGTGATCCTGGGCTTCCCTGGTGACTCAGATGGTTATGAATCTACCTGCAATGCAGGACACCCAGGTTTGATTCCTGGGTCAGAAAGATTCCCTCGAGAAGGGAATGGCAACCCGCTCTGTATTCTTGCCTGGAGAATTCCATGGACAGAGGAGCCTTGTGGGCTACAGTCCATGGGGTAACAGAGTTGGACACAACTGGGTAACTTTCACTCACTCATTACGTGATCCAGCATTTTTGATCAGGTATTTAAGGCTTTTTTTAATTCACTGAGGAAGATTGAGTGCTCAGTCGCGTCCCACTCTTTGTGACCCCACTGGCTATAGTCCATCAGGCTCCTCTGTCCATGCAATTTTCCAAGTAAGAATACTGAAGTGGGTTTCCATTTCCTTTCCCAGGGGATCTCTTAAATCCAGGGATTGAACCCATGTCTTCTGTGTCTCCTGCATTAGCAGGCAGATTCTTTCATCACTGTACCACCTAGATGATGGTTAATAAGTCAAAACTATATATGTAGTATTTAATTGAAGTCGCTCAATCGTGTCTGACTCTTTGCGACCCCATGGACTGTAGCCTCCCAGGCTTCTTAGTCCATGGGATTTTTCAGACAAGAGTACTGGAGTGAGTTGCCATTTCCTTCTCCAGGGGATCTTCCCAACCCAGGGATCGAACCCGGGTCTCCCACATTGTAAGCAGACGCTTTACTGTCTGAGCCACCAGGGAAGCCCTAATAAACAATTACATTATAAAAATAAATTATTTCTCCAAGACATGTTAAATAATATAGTAATACACTTTTCTCAAAGCATGTAAAGATCTACTTAACAACATACAGAAAACTAGAGCATCTCCCACAATCTTATTTAAGGGTAAATACACTGACTTGATTTACATTTGTCCTGGTTAATCTCTCAGAAGGAAGTCAATCAAGTCTAAAATGTCCTTTTTGGAGTTCATGACAGATGCTGAAACTCCATTGGATTTTATAATAGTATTTTTCAGGAAATTCAAAGAGAAAATAGTCAGTAGGTACAAGGCCTATAATTATAATTGTCTCATATTTTCTTCAGAGACATTTTGGCATTCTTATTATGTGTTCCAAATGTCAAAAGTAAACCTATAATTATTCCAAAATCATTTGCCCTTATAGGCTTAGTATTAGAGATTTGCCCACACAGGACATGCACTGAAGTAATAACAGTCTTAAACATTAATTATTTTATAGTATATCAAAAGAGTTCATGCTTATTGTAATTACTTTTTAAAGCCATATGTAGAAAAAAAGGAAGGACAAAAAAAAAAAAAAGACTATATTTCATTCTAAAGATTCTTGTCCTGTTCTATTAGTGTTGGTTTTTACCACCATTTTATGTACACAGCAGCATGGGGTTTGTTAGCTTGACTTACATTTTTAAAGTAGAAATCTTTTGTGTTTAAGCTCAATGCCAGTTGTGTGCTGACTGCCTGCTGCTTCCCAAGTACGTATCTAGAATTTTGTAGTTTAATTGCCACTTGCACAGTGGTATTGTACATAAACACAGCAGCTGCTACTGTATGTTGGAAGTGGCTCAGAAAAATCTATGGACACCGTTCAGCTTTGACTAAAAAGCCAAAAATTTTAGACCCAGCTGCATTACTCCAACAGCTTGGCAATATATCACCTTAACAAAAAGAATTCAACTCATTGGAAGTCTATTTACAATATGTTTGAGGCCACAGTAGAGAAAATTGCATGGAACCGTGTGGTCTTAGTGGTAAAACTTTCCAAAAATGAAGAGCATCTTTCCCTTCTTTTCTAGTTGCAGAAGTCCTTATCTTTTGTTCGTTAGTATTCTGTATTGCAAGAGATAGCCACTAGAGATAAGAAAGCTAATATGAAACTTGGATATCTTCCTATTACCACTGTTACCAGGTAGAGATCATGTTCTTTTTGGTCAAACCAATTAAAAATGTGAAACCAAAGGGGAAATGCACAGAAACCTTGACAGAAGATCTCTGTTGCAGCAACTTGCTAACTTTAATGAATACTCTTTTATGTGGAGGAGGTTGACTGATGTCACATTTAAATGTAGTCTGAAAAAACACTTCTCAGTTTGTATTTAAGTGTTTCAACATATATGTGTGTGTGTGTGTGTCTGTGTGTGTATGTGTATTTGAAGCAAAAAATTTAAAAAGCCCCCTTTTTTTTTCACAAAGAAAATGCAAGGCAGTGACATAAAATATATATTATATATATATATATATATATATATATATATATCAGAACAACTTCATTTGTTTCCCTGCCTTGATGTTTATCATACATACTCTCAGGCAGATTTTTCCATATTTTAATATTTAGATGTTCAAGTAGCATTCTTCCATTCTTCACAGAACAAAGCCACCCCATGAAACTGGATACTAACACATTATAGGTTCACTATGGTATATCACTGTTACCTTTATGTTATTTTTTGTCTTTATGATAAATTTTAGAATGTCCAAGTTTATCTAGCAAAATCTTAAGCTCACTTCAGTCTAAATTATTATTGCTTTTAAATCATTTTGTGAATGGGGATTATCCAAGTGCAGCTTCATATGCCAATAATTGGTTCTGTCTATTTTGGTGTTTTAAATATGTAAAAGAGAAAATATTAGGATGTGTGGACTAAGGGATTCTTTTAGAGTACAGTAGATCTAATTGCAGTATCTGGAGCCTAGTACTTGAAAAAGAGAACTATTATTTTCTTTCTCAGTATTACAAATATTAAGAGACAGCTATGTCTCCTTTGAGCTAGGTCTACTTTAGTTCATAGTCTAAAGAGGGTTAGGGTTAGGTTTAAAAAAATTTAGAACCCAGTTGCATTACTCCAACAGCTTGGCAATATAACACCTTAACAAAAAGAAATTTTTTTGAAGTGAATATTCTTTAATGATAGCCCAGATATAAAGACTTTTCAAAGCTTTTATTAAATCATCAGAAATATCTCTTAAGTTTTTAACTAGTTAAACTGAAATACTCCAGTTCAAAATTATAAGAAATGGCTAAATAAGTTGTAAACTTAGAAATTTGAATACAATAGAACTATATTTAGTTTCATTAGGAAATCATTACCTATTTTTAACTATATAATGTTGAATATTATCCAAAGTTTTTGGAGGCAGACGTTGTCTCAATATTTCAATAGTGTTTAACAGCAGATCATGGAATTATAAACACTTTTAATTTTTTGTGTTTACTTTATCTTTTTTCTCATTTTATACAGCTACTCAGTCAATAAAATTTAAATTTTATAAATGAGTTTACATACAAACTTTGAATATCCAAAGATAGCAGTGTAGTACCCTATAAACTCAAGAGTTTTTAAATGATTTAATTTACGTAGTAAGAAAATTTGGTCACATTAATATCTAGGGTAAGGGATAAATGGAGAAACATGAACATGATATAAAAAGTATATCTGAAAATTTATCACAGTGTAGATAGTTGCTGCAAAAACAAAGTACATTAGTTAAACTAGTACAAAAGCAAAGATACAGAAATATTTAGTCTGTAAAATCTGTAGGCAAATGACTGACTGTAAGAGAGAGGCATGTTGAATAATAAAATCCAATAATACTGGCTACTAGAACTAGCCAGTATTATTATCTTATTATCATCTTTGTGATCTTCTATTTAAAAAGCACTTTACATTATTATAAGCTGTAACTTATGTGGTATTTTGATAAACCTATAGTCAATCTGCTTTTATGCTAGTATCAAAAAACAAAAAAACCTCAGTGAATACCACAATAAGCATTTTTTTCTTGTTCATGTTACATAAAGAGTACAGTTCAGTTATGCCTTTGCTTTTACCAGCTGGTTTCTCTGATTCAGCTAAATATGGCATTCTAGAATGAAGGATGAAGGAATGGTTATTTCATGTACATTTTTTTTTCTCATGACATAAGCAAGAAGGATCCCAAATCAACCACATGAGTTTATTTAAAGCTTCTGCTTAGGCATTGCATGTCATTGCTGTGCAAAATCCATTGAATAAAACAAGTCACATGGCAAAGGAGAAGTCAGTGGGGTGGATAAGTATATCTTGTATATCAAGAAGCTATGATGAAGAAAAAGTAATGATTAATATATAATAAGATGTACCACAGTTCTCATCCAACTTGATTTGTGCATCAGGAGTATTTAACCCACTGTTTAATAGTAACCCGTGTTTGTAACTTAATGTAACCTAGTTTTATATTCAATTTGTTAGACTCTTTTCTCCTATTTTCCACCCAAGAAGCTATATAGTTTTATTAGTGAAATAGGGGACTTAATGACATCATGAGGCTTCCCTGGTGGCTCAGAGGGTAAAGCGTCTGCCTGCAATGCAGGAGACCTGGGTTCCATCCCTGGGTCAGGAAAATCCCCTGGAGAAAGAAATGGCAACCTACTCCAGTACTCTTGCCTGGAAAATCCCATGGACAGAGAAGCCTGGTAGACTACAGTCCATGGGATCACAAAGAATTGGACATGACCGAGAAACTTCACTTTTCTTTCTTCACTTAATGACATCATGATGCTTAGAGAAAGATTGCTCTGAATTAACAAAGATTCTTATACAGTTGGCTAGTTTGCTTTCAAAATTGGATTCTGTATGTTGTTATTCACTGATGTATAGCTGGTGAACTTGTGAATTGTCTTCTTAGTTTGTTCAGATAAAGATGGACTTTTTTCAGAGACTTAACCTTTTTTTGTCTTCAGTGATGTTGTGGTTCTCTTTGATTTCCTGCTGCATTTTGTAGCTGGACTCTGACTAGACTGTGCTTCCTACAGTGACAAGAATGGTATCACTTCTTCCTTCATGGGAGGGTTCCAAACATATTGTCTAACTCTTCTTACAATTAAATTAAGTCATCGGATCATGCTCATTGAGCATGTGATACTCCTAGGAGTTTTTCACTTTACAGAGGAGCTCGGGTCTCTGTATGCAGGTCTGTGAACCCTTTAATCCTAGCAAGTCACTGTTTTAATCTGTAGAACGATTTTCCTTAAAACTCTAATGTTTTGAAATTTTTTTTTCCTCCCTTGAATCAGTAGAAAATTATTTTTCACTTGATGCTATTACATTCTTCAGTATTTCAACAAAAAGACATTTTTCTTCTTGCACCAATCCAGGAATTTAGAAGAAACAAGTATAATGTCCTTTGATCACTGTTGTTATTAATGCTTGTTGGTGTCCAGTCTTTAATGGTATCCTCCATGTTGGGGAAAATTGATACCTATTTCCTCTGTATTCTGCCCTTCTGTTTTTTATTTTTAATTTTATTTTTTAATTGAAGGATAATTGCTTTACAGAATTTTCTTTTTTTTCTGTCTAACCTCATATGAATCAGCCATAGGTACACATATATCCCTTCCCTTTTGAACCTCCTTCCCAACTGCCTCCCCATCTCACCCCTCTAGGTTGATACAGAGCCCTCGTTTGTTTCCTGAGCCACACAGCAAATTCCCATTGGCTATCTATTTTACTTATGGTAATGTAAGTTTCCCTGTTGCTGTTTCCATACATCTCGCCCTCTCCTCCCCTCTCCCCATGTCCAGAAGTCTTTTCTCTATGTATGTTTCTCCACTGCTGCCCTGTAAATAAATTCTTTAGTACCATTTTCCTAGATTCCGTATATATGCATTGCTGCTGCTGCTAAGTCACTTCAGTCATGTCCAACTCTGTGCAATCCCAGAGATGTCAGCCCATCAGGCTCCTCTGTCCCTGGGATTCTCCATGCAAGAACACTGGAGTGGGTTGCCATTTCCTTCTCCAACGCATGCATACATGCATGCTAAGTCACTTCAGTCGTGTCTGAGTCTGTGTGACCCTATGGACAGCAGCTCTCCAGGCTCCTTTGTCCACAGGATTCCTCAGGCAAGAATACTGGAGTGGGTTTTTATTTCCTTCTCCCATATACATGTTAGAATATGATATTTATCTTTCTCTTTCTGACTTACTTCACTCTGTATAATGGGTTCTAGGTTCATCCACTTCATTGGAACTGATTCAAATGTGTTCCTTTTTATGAAGACTGATATTCCATTGTGTATATGTAACACAACTTCTATAATCCATTCATCTGTCTGTGGACATCTAGGTTGCTTCCATGTTCTAGCTACTGTAGATAGTGCAGCAGTGAACAACAGAATACATGTGTCTTTTTCAATTTTGATTTCCTCAGGGTATATCACTAGGAGTGGGACTGCTAGGTCATATGGCGGTTTCATTCCTAGTTTTTTCAGAAATCTCCATATCATCATTCATAGTGGCTGTTTCAATTTACATTCCCACCAACAGTGCAAGTCCCTTTTCTCCACACCCTCTCCAGCATTTATTGTTTGTAGACTTGCCGATGATTGGCCATTCTGAATGGTGTGAGGTGATATCTCATTGTAGTTTTGATTTGCATCTCTCTAATAAAGAGCAATGTTGAGGATCTTTTCATGTGTTTGTTAGTCATCTATGTGTCATCTTTGGAGAAATGTCTGTTTAGGTCTTTTTCACACATTTTGATTTTTTCTTTTCTTGTATTGAGTTGTATGCACTGCTTGAATATTTTGGAAATTAATCCTTTGTCAGTTGTTTCATTTGCTATTATTTTCTCCCTTTCTGAGGGTTGTCTTTTCACCATGCTTATAGTTTCCTTTGCTGCGCAAAGGCTTTTAAGTTTAATCAGGTCCCACTTGTTTACTTTTGTTTTTATTTCCATTACCCTAGGAGGTGGGTCATAGAGGATCTTGCCTTGATTTATATCATCAGGTGTGCCTATATTTTTCTCTAAGGGTTTTATAGTTTCTGGTCTTAAATTTAGGTCTTTAATCCATTTTGTTTATCTTTGTGTATGGTGTTAGGAACTGTTCTGATTTTATTCATTTACATGTAGTTGTCTAGTGTTCCCAGGACATTGAAGAAGCTGTCTTTGCCCCATTGTATATTCTTGTTAAAAATAAGGTACCAATAGGTACATCGGTTTATTTATGGGCTTTCTATCTTGTTCCTATTGTTTCATTGGTCTGTATTTCTGTTTCTCTGCCAGTACCATACTGTCTTGAGGACTGTAGCTTTGTAGTACAATCTGAAGTCAGGAAGGTTGATTTCTCCAGCTCCATTTTTCTTTCTCAAGACTGCTTTGGCTATTTGGGGTCTTTTCTGTTTCCATATAAATTGTGAAGCTTTTTGTTCTAGTTCTATTAAAAAATGCCATTGGTAATTTGATAAGGATCACATTGAATCTGTAGATTGCATCTGGTAGTATAGTCATTTTCACAGTATTGATTCTTCCTACACAGGAACATGGAATATCTCTCCATCTGTTTATGTTATCTTTGTTTTTTTTTAATTTTAATTTATTTTACTTTACAATACTGTATTGGTTTTGCCATACATTGACATGAATCTGCCATGGGTGTATATGAGCTCCCAGTCCTGAACCCTCCTCCCACCTCCCACCCCATATCATCTCTCTGGATCATCCCTGTGCATCAGCCCCAGGCATCCTGTATCCTGTATTGAACATAGACTGGCGCTTCATTTCTTACATGATAGTATGCATGTTTCAATGACATTCTCCCNGTCCTGAACCCTCCTCCCACCTCCCACCCCATATCATCTCTCTGGATCATCCCTGTGCATCAGCCCCAGGCATCCTGTATCCTGTATTGAACATAGACTGGCGCTTCATTTCTTACATGATAGTATGCATGTTTCAATGACATTCTCCCAAATCATCCCACCACCCTTGCCCTCTCCCTCAGAGTCCAAAAGTCCGTTCTATACATCTGTGTCTCTTTTGCTGTCTTGCATACAGGGTTATCATTACCATCTTTCTAAATTCAATATATATGTGTGTCAGTATACTGTATTCATGTTTTTCTTTCTGGCTTACTTCACTCTGTATAATAGGCTCCAGNTAATAATTAAAATAATTGAATATACACATATGCATATACACCCATAAGCAAAATCAAAACTGTCCAGCAGAAATAAAGTACAGTAGATTGACCTGGCAAAGAAAGGAAATAAAAGATAATATCTACCAGGTAAGAGCAAAACTAAAGCACAAACTGGAAAACAAAACTAAAGCAAGGTTCCAAGTGGGGAAGAGAGAACTGAAAGCAAAATTGACAAATATATTGACAAGAAATGAAAGAAAGAAAAAAAAGCAAGAATAAGTATGCAAAGTTAAATAAAGATATATAAAGAAGATTTATATATGTCAAAGATTAACCAAAAGGGGAAAAGAACAGTAGAAAAAGCAAACAAAGGAGTAAATGTAGAAAAGGTATGATAGATTCAAACATTAAAATGATGAAAAGAGAGAAAAAAAAGGAAGAAATAAAAATTAAATAAAAGGAGAACTCCACAGAACTGNATATATGTCAAAGATTAACCAAAAGGGGAAAAGAACAGTAGAAAAAGCAAACAAAGGAGTAAATGTAGAAAAGGTATGATAGATTCAAACATTAAAATGATGAAAAGAGAGAAAAAAAAGGAAGAAATAAAAATTAAATAAAAGGAGAACTCCACAGAACTGCCAAAGCCCAATATAGAGGCAGAGGTTTATATCAACAATAAAAAAATGAGACTGAATATACACATATACATATACACCCATCAACAAAATCAAAACAATCCAACAAAAATAAAGTACAATAGATGATCCAGCAAACAGGAGGCCAAAAATTTATATACCAGTTAAGAACAAAACTGCCTAAAACACAACTGGAAAGTGAAACTAAACAAGATGCCAAGTGGGGAATAAAGCAATGAAAACAAAACTAACAAATATGTTGAGAGGAAAGGAAAGAAAGAATAGATATGCAAAGTTATATAGAGGTTGGTAAGGAAACAGCAACCCACTCCAGTGTTCTTGCCTGGAG